>OZ022586.1:17842342-18127342 GCA_963669155.1 Arbacia lixula | reverse complement strand
CGTCGTCTTATAGTCATCATAGGTTGGGGAGGTTATAGTAGTCGACTGAGAATTAGACCAAAATAAAGAATTTTTGGAATCAGGCTCTACTACCTATTTGTTTACATCTGATTCCCGTTAACAATTTCATTATCTTCATTGTTATTTTTTTTTTCAGTTTTGGTTTGTTTATTTTATTTCTTTATTTTTATTTTAGGGGTAGGGGTGAAATACTTTTTTTTTTTTTTTTTTGGGGGGGGGGGGTTATTTAGTCACGTACATACAAGTTTATGTATCGTTGTTTTGTTAATAAAATTCGAATTCAAAAGCTCAAATTCAAATTCAAATTCAAAATAATGTGTGTTAATGATAATAGTGAAGGTTCCTAGCATGAAAATGACACAGGTTTGTAGTCACACAGGCAAGCACCGACGTATAGTCATGGCTGTCAATATACGGGCTACCTCCCACATAATCATATTCACCGTTTCGCCGCAATATTCAACCTTCACATATCGCACATGTGGTCGACATGAGCACTCTACCAGAAGGGTATCATGGTGTCAATCGAATGGTAAATATCCCTGGCATAACAAGAGTGTTTGTTTGATGTCTGTGGTCACGATCGTGGCACGCACCTCCCGCATATAATGTCACTATTATGTTCCGCCGCAATATGCAACCCTCACATTTCACTTTCACATGTGGTTGAAATGAGAATTGTACCAAATAGGTGTAAATCAATAGGCAGAGGTCCCGTGTATGTCATGTTTGTGGTCACTCTGGCAAACACCGTCGTTATCTGATCTCATACCAATCTTATGAATCTCATCAACGTTATCAATACGAGATACCTACCTCCCACACATTATGCGCACTGTTAGGTTTCACGGTCATTATTGTAACTTCCTGTGTATATGGCGCGTGCACTTATGATCGACGTTTTTTTTTTTTTTTTATGAAACAATGCAATTAGGTCTAGCCGATCAAATTATACATTGCTGCGGTAAAAATGGCAAAACCCCGACGGAAGCGAAAGCAATTGATGCATGTCGACGGTGCGTTTAGGATATGTTATTTCTATTGGCTTGTATTCTTGAATAAAGGGCCATTGAAGCAAGGGCCATGTTGCATGTAAGTTTTCAATTATTGTAACTTACCATCAATGATAACTACCGTGGTAACATATGCAATAATGAGAGCTCATCAGCTGTTGCCATGGTATTTACCATTGATGGTAAGTTACAATAATTGAAGACCTTTATGCAACATGGCCCTAGACTCACTTCATGGGACGCCAATTAAAATATTACCATCGATCCCATATGATTGTTTCTGTCCATATACAGCGAATGATTGAAATCTCCCACTCTTGTGATTCAGTGTCATGAATGTTAATCGTATTGTGACAGCATTAGAAGATTTATTTTGTTGCGCCCCATAAACTTAGTCTATGTTATAGTACACGGTCTAAGTTAAACCACAGTTTTGTGTAAGGGCTATTTCCTTCATCGTCTTTCGCTCTCCCTCTCTCTCTCTCTCTCTCTCTCTCTCTCTCTCTCTCTCTCTCTATGTTATAGTACACGGTCTAAGTTAAACCACAGTTTTGTGTAAGGGCTATTTCCTTCATCGTCTTTCTCTCTCTCTCTCTCTCTCTCTCTCTCTCTGTCTGTCTATATATATACATACATCTGTCTGTCTCTGTCTCTCTCTATCTCTCTCTGGCCCTGCCTCTGTCTGTCTCTCTGTCTCTCTCTGTCTGTCTGTCTCTTTCTTTCTCCCTCCGACCTCCCCCATCTCTCTCTTTTTCTCCTTTTCTCTCTCTCAGTCTAACACTGCTGAGCAAACAACAAATCAAAATTGCTAGGACACGTATAAAAATCATTTTTTTAAAAAAATCAGCATATTCAAACGAGTATGACTTTTATTTTTGTTCTTCATCTCTTATTAACCCTCTCAGTACCAAATAATGACAGTCTTACTTCAAATATAACGCAGGAGTTTCTGTACTTATAATACGTGTACAAGCAAAGTCGCATAGACACAATCCTTCAAAATCTCATACACTTTATTGTAAACAAAAACAAAAAAAAGCTTGTGAGACATAGAAAGAGCCAATGGCGTCTGCAAACTAATACAAAATATTTCCCATGCACATAATCATATAGAGCCACAACGAAAACGCACCTCGTTTGCTTAATATAATGGGCAACAGCAACAAATATACAAAGATAAACACAAAAATCACCATGCAAATATCTATTGAACTGGACAACATTTACAAAATTGGCACGAAAATTTATTTATAGAATGTATCTTCTGCAATTTATCTCCAAAATAAGCAATACAGTTCCAAAATGTTTATTATTTGTTTTTAAATGCAAAAAAAAATGATGAAAGTAGGGGATTCTTCTCAGATTCTTAAACCCAGTCCATAAACCCACCTTTAAAAAACCTTTAACCAAACTTTAACCAACCTTTAACCCACCGAATACCAAGGTATGGTTTGTCTGGAGGCGCAGTTAGTTAGCATTGTATCACTTGTGTATCCCAATATATTTTAGTGTATAGTATAGTAGTATCCATAAGCCAAGTATTGTGTTTTTTTTCATTTCAACAGAAAACTCTCATATAAACCGCAGTATAAATGCAATAATTATTATAAGCACTGATGATATAAAGGCTGGTCACCCGTTAGTCGACAGGCTACCTATTGTGACATCATCTGTCTCATGCTGGTAGTTAGACTACACTGGCATGTCTGGAGGTGTGTACAAAGAAGACATGAGAGGTAATCTCAGCAAAGATAATTATATGACCTCCTTGATCAAGAGTTAAAATTCACAGACCGACTGCGAAACATGACACAGGCCATGACACGCAGAGGGTGCACGACCGCTTGTGACCATGGCAAATTAAATTGAGTACATTCGACTTCGCACGCGACAGACGAGATTATGAGGCAATATACACGATATACTATAAATAAAGTTCTATGTAGTTTATAAGATTTAATTCGTTTCCATGGTAAGTTGACACAAGGCGTATAGAGTTACCAACTCTCAACAATTTGCGAAATGCATAATAAGATATAGCGTACATATTACACGATACGAACTTAAAACACAATGCTCCAGAAAGTTAATAACTCAAACAATAAGGTCAGAGCTGGTTTCATTTTTTTATGTACAGTATAATCAAATCACTCATCTTCCGGTGGGTTTTATTATGTTTATAGTGGGCTTGAAAATCGCACAATTGGACTATCCCTTCGGACAACTTGGCCTGGCTCTGTTTTCATATTCATTTCTGATTTTTTTTTTCTATCCGGCCTTTCTCTCAAATCTTTTAATCCAGTATTTTTTCCCTAGACTGCTAGTCAGGTCTATTTCCTCTTGTCTTTTTTGTTTTTGAGGTTTAACACTAATGCCTTTTTCTCTACGTTTTTTCTGCGGGCTACAAATGCCCAGGCCTATTTATCCGGCCGTTTTGCTCCGGCCTTTTGCATTGAATACAGTTTTGTCGGAATAGTGATTGGTGGTTGGGGCCCGGCTTAGTCCTTCTGGTCCGTAGGCCTTCTGTCTGACTTCTTCACAAAGATACCATCGTCATTTATCGGATGCTTCGTGTCATCATAGTGGTGTCTTCATCGTCGGCATCGTGATCGATGGTGTTGTCGGAGGGGCTTCCAGAAGCTTCGTGGATGCCAGCCTGACTTTCGTCGTTCCCCGCTTGGTCTTCGGTCTCCTGAAGGCCAGTAACCGTTACCATGATTTTTTTTGCCTCGATGGGCTCACTGGGAGCGTGCAGCGATAGCCTGATCAATGTTCTTTCAACGTCCTCTTTTATCGGATGGTCTGAGGAATCTTCCCCTCTCTTCCGAAGGAGAAATCTAGAACGGCAAATGAAATGTGTCTTATTACTACATGTATATTGTATTGATCGCGACATAGACAAAAACATTGACAAAAATATGAAAGAAAATGATCATAACGATGACCTCAAGAAAGGAGAAAGTAGGCGAAGGAGGAGAAGAACGAGAACAAGAACAAGAACCAAAAGAAGGAGCGCCTTAAAAAGAAATTTGGGCGCAGATCAATCGATTTACAGGGCTGTCATATTGGAACGATCATTAACGAGTAATTATACAAAATAAATAATGCATTGAGAGACAGGATTATTCTTGATGTTAGACTAAATATTGCCGATTCGTACTTGGCTTTTTTCTGCCTTGAGTTATTGTGATATGGAGTGTACCGAAATTGGGCGGTTTTAAAAGAAAATATGACAAGGATGGACCAGTGTCCAATAAAAGTCAATTTTTACACCTGGTAGTAGACGAGAGATGGTATGGTGTAGGAGATCTAGGGCGGGTTGGATGATCGGACAGCGGATGGAAAGATGATTGATTGTTCCTCTCTTTCCACACCATCCACATGATGAAGAAATGTCCGGATTGAAATGATGCAGAACCGTCAGCGAGGGGAGAACATTGTGAAGGAGTTTGTACTGCACATCTCCATCTTTTTTGGAAGAAGGAGTTTTGTATGTTTCAGACCAGTTTACCACGGTGGTCGGTGAGATTGTGCCATTATCATGCCAGTAAGTAGATCAGGTCGTATGAGGGCAGTTAATGGATTGATTGAGGAGACTGTAGAGCAATTTAGTGTTCAAATAATACAGACGAGTCAACGATATTTAGGGTGTTTGATTTACACTTAAGGTGGTTACACCCGACCCCCGTGTGTGGCATGGAGCAAAAATAGACTCATATGAGGACCAAAGGTCCCAACAGTGTTGTATGTTTCCTGTAGTAAAATAATGTCTGGATTACAAGCAATATTGTTAACAGACTTCGCCAGATTCGGAAATAATATGCGCTTATAGGACTTAACATAAGAAAATCTTGAAATCGCTTCAAAAGCCGCCTACAGGGAGTATTTAGCATAGTAACGTTGAAACTCATCATTTGGGGGAGTTTGAACGATATCGAAATGACACATTTCAGATGGCCCCCAACTTGTGATACACTTCATCACATTGTCACATGCATCGTTAAAACTCCCCCAAATGATGATTTTTAGCGTTAACATGCTAGACACGGCCTGTAGGCGGCTTTTGAG
Organism: Arbacia lixula; assembly: GCA_963669155.1. Classification (NCBI taxonomy): domain Eukaryota; kingdom Metazoa; phylum Echinodermata; class Echinoidea; order Arbacioida; family Arbaciidae; genus Arbacia; species Arbacia lixula. The sequence goes on along the minus strand of OZ022586.1, from coordinate 18,122,240 downwards.
GCGATTTGAGGATTTTCGTATATTTAGTCCTATAAGCGAGTATTTAGTCCTATTGCCGAATCTGACGAAATCAAACAAAATGTAACACATTTGGGGGCGACCTGAAATGTGTCAACTTGATGTCGTTCAAACTCCCCGAATGATGATTTTTAGCGTTATTATGCTATATACGCACTGTTGGCGGCTTTGGACACAATTTTAAGATTTTCGTATATTTAGTCCTATAAGCGAGTATTTAGTCCTATTGTCGAATCTGACGAAGTCAAACATAACACAAATCATCATTTGGGGGAGTTTCAACGATGTCGAGTTGACACATTTCAAGTCACCCCCCCTCCCCCCAAATGTGATACATTTTGTCTGACTTCGTCAGATTTGGCAATAGGACTAACTACTCGCTTATAGGACTAAATATACGAAAATCTTCAAATCGTCTCCATAGCCGCCGACAGGGCGTATTTAGCATCATAACGCTGAAAATCATAATTTGGAGGAGTTTGAACGATATCGAAATGACACATTTCAGATCGCCCCCCCCCCCCCCCCCCAATGTGATACATTTTGGCTGACTTCGCCAGATTTATTTGATTAATGTTGATTAATGTTATTATGCAATGGGACTTATAGGACTTAACAAACGAAAATCTTCAATTCACTTCAAAAGCCGCCTAAAGTGCGTGTTTAGCATATTAACGCTAAAAATCATCATTTGGGTGAGTTTGAACGACATCAAGTTGACACATTTCAGATCGCCCGACAACTGTTTTGTTTGACTTCGTCAGATTCGGCAGTAAGACTAAATGCTCACTTGTAGGACTAAATATACGAAAATCTTCAAATCGTCTCCAAAGCCGCCGGTAGGGCATATTGAGCATAATAACGCTGAAAATCCCCATTAATAATACAAAAGGAGAAATGTATTTAGAGACAGGACTATTCTTTATGTGAGTGCACAATGCGCAATTAGCCCTTTTTAGCCTTAAATTACTGTTATATGGATGTTACCGAAAAAAAGCGAAGTTCAAAGAAAGTGAGGCGAAGAGCAATGTTTTTACGGGGTTGTCACATAGGAACGATTGTTAACGAGTAATCATGCAAAAGGAAAAAATGCATTCAGAGACAGGACAATGCGCAACTTCCCCCTTTTTGCTTCAGATTACTGTAATATGGCTGTTACGGAAAAGCAGCGCCTTATGAAGAAATTAAGGCGCAGATGAATCGATTTACAGGGCTGCCATATTGGAACGATCATTAACGAGTAAATATTTAAATTAAATAATGCATTAAGAGACATGAATATTCTTTATGTTAGACTAAATATTGCACAATTCGTAATTGGCCCTTTTCTGCCTTAAATTACTGTGATATGGAGTTTACCGAAATTGAGCGGTTTTCAAAGAAAATGTGGCAAGGATGAAAGGATTTACAGGGTTGTTACAAAGGAAAGATCATTAACGGGTAATCATGCAAAAGGGAACATCCCTTTAGAGACAGGACTCTTCTTTATGTGAAAGAAAAGATTGCAATATGCGCAACTTCCCCCATTTAGCTTTAAATTACTGTAATATGGATATTACGGAAAAGGAGCGCCTTGAAGAGAAAGTGTGGCGAAGATGAATGGATTTACAGGGTTGTCATATTGGAACGATCATCAACGAGTATTTAGAGACAGGACTATTCTTTATGTGAGAGTTAAGATTGCACAGTGCGCAATTGCCCTTTTTGCCTTAAATTACTGTGATATGGAACTTACCGAAAAGGACCGCCTTAAAAAGAAATTGTGGCAAAGATGAATGGATTTACATGGTTGTGATATTAAAGCGATCATTAAACTAACACATACGTACCAATGCTTGTTTCCAATGATGTAGTGCATTCTACCTGTTCCAAGCTGCATGCTACGTGTTCCAAAATTTCAATTTCTTCATATCATATTGTTTTAGCTGGCTGACATAGACAGGAGCCACAGAGTACGCCGGAGAGTGGACCCACCTGAAGGAGCGGGGCGCAAACCACGCGCCATCATTTTAAGCTGACCTCCTACCAACATCGACAGCGACTACTTCGGAGCAGGAGAAAGCTGAAGGAGAATAAAACCGGTTTCAGCATCTATGAAGATCTCACCGCAACGAACCGCGCTCTCCTGTGGGAGGCCCATCAAGCAATCAAACGACCAGGCAGCAAGATCGAATCTGCCTGGTCAATCAACGGCAGGATCACCATTGCCACTAAAACATCAAACAATAAACTCTTGAGGAGAACAATCAACTCAAAGGAAGAACTATAGAAAATGTAAATGTAAATTGATCTCAGATATGCGTCCAGTGAACATGTCTATTCACAGATAACTTTAGATTTTTAAATTTTGAGTAATTATACATTGTTATCATGATCTCTTATAAACAAACAGTGTGTCACTGATAAATAATATACATGTATTATATATTTCAATATCTATATTTGTTTACCCAGGCCAATGAACTTTTATTTGCTTGAATACCAAAAACAAACTCAAAGCCTTCTAATTTGGTTAGTCTATTATATGTCTTATATGTTCTGTGTTAAATGTTGTGTGTGGATTTGTATGTGCTTGATCGTGTATGATATTGCTTTTGCATGGATAGATTTGAATTTTCCTTTTAATGCTGTGAGCGATTTCAGCATTTCAGAGTTTCAGCAAATTGTAGATGGTGTGCAGAGTAATTGTAACAATGATGATACCCATGTTGATAATGTAATATCTAATAATTATGTGAATGAGGATGAGGATGATTTTGATGAATTAGACCCTGACGATAATTTCTTTGTGACAAATAACTCTACAAAATACTGGCTTCCTCAGGACTTTAGTAAAGACATTGACGTAAGTAAAAATACAAATCATTTCAGTATGCTCCACTTTAATTCTCGAAGTTTGTATCGAAATTTTGATGACATTAATCAATTCATTAATCAGTTGGATTTCAAATTTTCTATTTATGGATTTAGTGAAACGTGGATACATGATAAGACTCCTCTATTGTTTAATTTGGATGATTATACATTCTATCATAAAGATAGATGCACAGGAGGGGCGGAGGTGTAGCACTTTTAGTTCATAATCAATTTGATATTAAAGTCCGGGATGACATATCATTACCTGATTCTCTCTGTGAATCCCTTTTTATTGAAATAGAATTAAATCATAAAAATATAATTATTGGTATAATCTATCGAGACCCTAGTAAATCAATTCCAGAATTTAATGATAATATAAGTATATGCCTTGAAGGTCTGGTGAGAGAAAATAAAAATATATTTATAATGGGAGATTTCAATATAAATTTGTTGAATTCATCGGTGAGCAAGTTTATTAATGATTTTATCAATATTGTTTATAATAATTCACTCCGTCCTTTGATTGACAAACCAACGAGATTAATAATAATAATAAATTGTGCTTATATAGCGCATTATATAGTTACATCTCTATGCGCTTTACATCATCTAATAAATTACTTCAAGAAAAATTATGTACTACAGGAACTACAATTAAGCATAGTATACAAAGAACATATTACTAGGGACATATTACGAATAAATCATACAATTAAGTCAGGAAACATTGGACGAATCAACGATTTCATGAAAAACCACAGTTTTGATCTCGATGATTAGTAAATCGGGAAATTAGGCAAAAATTGTTGGAGCGATCGAAAAGGTCGTGCTGCCATCAGAGGCGCTACATGGAATCTGTCACTCTGATAGATAATATTTTTACTAATATATATAATAAGCGGATCCTGTCGGGTATATTCTATTGTGACTTAACAGATCATTTACCTATCTTTGAAATAATCGATCTCTCTGTTTGTAATGATTATTCCGTTCCTGTAAACCCCACATATTCCTATGTAAAACAAAGTGACCCTTTGGTGAATTTAAAAAAGATTTACTAGCAACAGAATGGAATGACGTTTTAACCAATCCAGATGTAAATGAAGCATATAATATATTCCTGGATAAGTTTAAAAAGATATATGATTCTAAGTTTATCAAAAAATAGTAAAAAGTGTAAAAAGGTCCCAAGAAAGCCATGGATTACCTTTTCATTATTAAAATGTATTAATAAAAAGGATAGGCTATACAAATCATTTTATAAGAAGAGAACTGAATGTAAAGAACGTAAATATAAGAAGTACCGTAATAAACTTCATTCTATTCTACAATCCGTACGGAAAAAATACTATTGTGATTTGCTTGCTAAAAATAATCTCTTAAAAGTATGGCAAGTGATAAATGAATTACTAGGTAAGCACTGTAAAAACAAGAAACCATCATATTTCATGAAAGGTGTAGATAAATTAACTGATGGTCAGTTGATTGTAAATGAGTTTAATTCATATTTTTCTAATATTGCTATAAAACTTAAATCTGACCATATTACCCAATCTATGAAAACCTTTGATACATATCTTACAAATAAATGCGATGTCCCTATGTATTTTCATCCAACTGATGAAGCAGAAATAATTCAAATTGTTCAGCGTCTCAAATCAAGCAAAAGCACGGGGTTTGATGGAATAAGTCAATACATTATTGAACAAATCATTCATTTTATTGTTAAACCCCTTGTTCATATATGTAATCTTTCAATGCTATATGGAATAGTCCCCCAAAAGTTTAAAGTTGGTAAATTAATTCCAGTGTTTAAAAAGGGCGACCCTCATGTATTTTCTAACTATCGACCAATCACACTATTACCATGTTTTTCTAAGATATTAGAAAAATTGATTTATAACAGACTATTAGAACACATAAATATGAATAATCTATTGACAGATTCACAATATGGTTTTAGAAATAACTTCTCTTGTGACCATGCTTTAATTGACCTTAATGATTATGTTCTAACAGCATTAAATAATAAATTATATACACTTGGTATATTCCTTGATCTTTCAAAAGCTTTTGATGTTATAAACCATGATATCCTACTTGCAAAACGTAATCATATTGGTATTCGAGGTATTACTTTAGAATGGTTTAGAAATTATTTGTGTGATCGTTATCAATTTACATCTTATAATACGTTTGTTTCTAATAAGGAGAGAATCCGACACGGAGTCCCACAGGGCTCAGTACTGGGTCCTCTATTGTTTCTTGTATATATAAATGACCTTTGTTCTGTTTCAGAATTTTTTCACTTCATTCTATTTGCTGATGACTCAAATATCATTGCATCACACACAAATTTTGATAAACTTATATCGGAAACAAATAAAGAATTGAAAAAGATAGTTGATTGGTTTAATGCAAATGAGTTAATAGTGAATTACGAGAAAACAAATGTATTATATTTCCATGGTAAGAATAGTAAATATCCTAAGAATGATGTTAACATAATTATGAATGATATCACTTTAACTGTAAGCTCGTCAGTTAAATTTCTTGGTGTAATTTTAGATGACACTTTATCCTTTGAAAATCATAGATTGTATATTAAGAATAAGATTTCAAAGAGCATTGGTATCCTATGTAAATTACGCTTATTGTTACCAGAAAGGGAATTGTTTATGTTGTATAATTGTTTAATTTTACCATACTTACAATATTGTAATATTACTTGAGCCAGTGTTGGAAAAACTAAATTAGATACTTTATTCAAACTTCAAAAGAAAGCCCTAAGAATCTGTACTAACTCACATTATCGAGCTCACTCACTTCCTTTGTTTTTTCGTTTGAATACTCTCAATATTTATAATATTCATGAGATAAGAACTTGCCACATTAATGTTTTGTGTTCTTAATAATTTGACACCAAAACATATCTCTAAAATGTTCTCCTTTGCAATAATTCAGTGCATTCCTATAACTCTCGCTCAAGTTATAAATATCATTTTCATAAGGTCAATACCCAAACTTTGTTATACTCTGTCAGACATAATGGTCCTCGTACATGGAATGAATTATCAAATGAATTAAGAAGTTGTGCCCTGCAGTCCGCATTTAAAGCCAAGCTGAAGAGATCACTGATCTCTTCATATTCAAATTAACTCATATAAAGATAGCTTTGTGTTAATACTCATGCAATGTATGTGTGTGTGTGTGGATGTATGTATGTATGTATAGTAATTTATTCTGTATACCATGTGTCAATTTTGAAAAATCATATAACTTTGTATTTAAAAGGGGGCTACTGCTCACAAGTATTTTACTTTTTTGTAACCTCCTATTCCATTATCTGTATTTATATGATTGATACATGACATGTATTTTATTGTTGTTTTTATGACTTGGAATTAATAAAAATGAACTGAACTATACTTGCATCCAATGATGTAGTGCATTCTACATGTTCCAACTTTTCAATTTCTTTATATCTTATTGTTTGAGCTTATGTATACTACGTACCAATACTTGCATCCACTGATGTAGTGCATTCTACATGTTCCAAAATTTCAATTTCTTTATATCATATTGTTTTAGCTTTCATACGCACCAATACTTGCATCCATTGATGTAGTGCACTCTACCTGTTCCAAGCTGCATGCTACTTGTTCCAATTTTTCAATTTCTTTATATCATATTGTTTTAGCTGACATAAAGTTGCATCCATTGATATGTTCCAAGCTGCGTGTTAAGGTCATTTAAATGTCATCTTTTCTTTCCTTTCTCCATCCTCTCCATTCACCTCCCCCTCTCTTCTCCTCCTCTTGTATCTGTTTTCTCTCCTACCACTCCTTACTCAACCTTCCTCTCCCTCTCCTCCCCATCCATCTTTCCATTCTCCATTCTTTCTTTTTCCTTACTCCACTTCCCACTCTTCTTTTTATCTCTCTCCTTCAGTCTCTGTCAACCTGTCCCCTCTCCCTTTCTGTTAATATACATGTAGCTTCTTACTTTCTTTCTTCTTTCCTCTTAAAGGTCCCCTGTCATCAAAATAAATGCTGACTTATGTTGATGCAACATAGTATGTACATTACAAAATCATGAACTGTTCAATGGAAATATGTGTCCTATATTTTGAAATAATTTTTCTTTATTTTTTCTCAGCACTGATAAGCCCCGCCTCCAAAATATCCTCCAACTCAAGATTCCCCCTGTGACATCATCAAATGTAGAAATTAGCAGGATAATAAGCAGAATGTATGCACAAACTAAACATTGCAGTGACTACCTCCACCTATCCACAAGATCATCACATGCATGTCTTCACACAATACCATCTAACAACCTTTCATTTGGGAATAATCGTTTCCTTCTGTCAGAAATGTGCTAGCTCTGTGATGCTATTATAAGCACTTGCAGGAAGTGATTGCAATGTTTAGTTTGTGCATAAATTATGTCTATTATCCTGCTAATTTCTACCTTTGATGATGTCACAGGGGGAATCTTGAGTTGGAGGATATTTTGGAGGCGGGGCTTATCAGTACTGAGAAATAATATAGAAGAATTATTTTAAACGAGAAATACTTGTGTACAAGTATGAGGTGGTCTGTCAATGCAAATTCATACTAAGTTCTGACAGATGTACGGTGATACTATCTAGTCATTAAAATTCAGGAGCAACGATGAAGAAAGGTCAAAGCGCACCTGCAACATACTGACATGTCAGAGATTTGTCTGAAATGGTCACGTTTAATGTGCTAACAACATGTTAATAATAGTCACTTATAAAAAAAAGTTCGTCAGAAAAAAAAATGGTGAAGAGACTATTAAAGAGAAGGACAAAGTAAAGTAAAGAATAGGAGAAGGAGGCAAAAACCACTTTGCAAAAGGAATGAAGTAATGACCCTACCCACTCCAGAAAATACCATGAAAATGATTTGCACCATCGTTGATAACATCTTTTCATGGAAAAAACACAAAATGACACCTAGATGACGTCACGACTGACTGTTCACGTTAAAATCAAATCATTTTGTACAAGTCTATGAAACAAAGATACTGTGAAATTTTCATTATAGATTCTGTCAGCGTCTTTATTATAACTATAATGCTTTAAACTGTAGATGGCGTTATTCTACGAAAGCTTACGTGTTTATCTCGTTTCGATTTTGATACCACAATTTCAAGTTTCAATGGAAATTTCGGCATGATCCCGACATCTGATTAAAAAACGGAGGCAACCATCCCGAAAGCTAGTAGACTCAGCTACAACATACTGAAATTTCAGAGTGAAAGCTTGATATATTAGTGAGATAAAGCCCCTAGAAGCTCGTCATGTCATTTCATCAATACCCCTTCCATTGACATAACACGGAAGTGCGATTTTGACATTCATGCGTATAATTGAATTGAATTTATTAACAACTTCAACATCATCAATAGCAATACAAAAAACTTGTATGTACTTGACTGAAATAACAAAGAAAGAACGAAAAAAATTATCAAACAAAACTGGCATGAATTTAACAATGGATGTAGAAATAAAGCATATTACTTATGATGCAGCATTGTACACAATTTTATACATGAGTGAATGTTGTTAATAGGAATCAGAAGTTAGCACAAGTGCTAGTCGAGCCTGATTCCTTTAATTCATTAGTACGGCGGTAACAAAAAAAAAATTATCTTTGGCTACTGATTGCTTAAGCACTAGTACATGTAATGGTAATGATGAATACATGTATAAAGAAGAATGCATGTAGATTATTGTAAAAAATCTCTTAGATATAAGAGTAATATCTTATCAACTATACTTGACAACTACTTTAAGTCATACTGCTGTAAAAATTAAAAGAAAAAGAAGAATAATCTAGACATCTCATACAATCTTGATTTCCACACAAACGGGAAACACAACAAGCGACAATTTAACAGTTTCCTGTTGAAACTGAAAGCTCCATTAAATACTTCATTAGCAGCTTTCGGAAAGCAACTCTAGTTTTCATTTCTCTAATGTCTTTTGGGATACGATTCCATAATTTTACTCCAATGTAAGATATTGAAAATTGGCCTTGTGTTGTTTTACACTTAGGTATATATAGCTGTCCCTGATCTTTTCCTCTAGTGGCAAACCCGTGATCTATCACTTGACAATATTCTATTAGAGTGTGAGGAAGGTTGTTATTAACTAAATCATATACAAAAGTTGAAACCGACAAGAAGTGTAGATTGTAAACATCCAGTATCTTTAACTTGTGAAACAAAGGTCTTGAATGAGTTCTCCATGAACTAAAGGTAATTGCTCTCATTGCCATCTTTTGGGCATACAATATGCATTTTAAGTTAGTCTCGTAGGTACTTCCCCACACTTCAATGCCATATGAAAGGTGTGGCTGTATTAACCCCTGATACAACATCAATAATACATTCTGCGGGACAAAATGCCTGAGTCTGAATAAAATACCAACCTTTTTACGAACATTCTTATTAACCATTTTGATATGTTCTCCCCATGTAAGGTGATTATCAATTTGAAGTCCTACAAATGATGCCATATTTACCTCAGATATTTCTGAGCCAGATATTTCAAGAGCACCGTTAACCTTCACAGATCGTCTTCTACTTCTTATCAACATGTAACTAGTTTTCTTTAGGTTGATTGTGACCTTGTTAGCATAACACCATGTCTGGACTTTTTCCAAATGCGTATTAACTAAGTGCATATCAATCTCCGCTTTGCCCACCTCAAAAGTGTGGAACAGATTTGAATCGTCAGCAAACAATCTGAAATTAAAGTACTGAGTGGAATTAGGCAAGTCATTAATATAAATCAAAAAGAGTGTTGGTCCCAGCACTGATCCTTGTGGGACTCCACATGATATATTCAAATTAGATGACATTGTATCTTTGTATTTCACAAACTGATGTCTGTTGCAAAGGTAGTCTGCAAACCATTGTAAAGCGACACCACGTATTCCATAGTGTGATAGCTTTCTTAGGAGAATGTTGTGGTTTATGGTATCGAATGCCTTCTGAAAATCAATAAAGAGCCCGAGTGTGATTTTCCCATCATCCAGTGATTTCAAAAGGGTATTTGTTAAATTGATAATCGATAACTTTGTACTATATTTTTTACGAAAGCCATATTGATGTTGCTGCAAAATATTGTTAACTTCTAAAAAATCCATTAACCTATTATTAACAATCTTTTCAAAAATTTTCCCTAAAACTGGCAATATTGAGATTGGCCTATAATTTCCTGGAACTTCTTTGGACCCTTTTTTGTAAACAGGTATTACTTTAGCTATCTTTAAAGCATCAGGAAATTTGCCTTCTTGTAATGATAAATTGATAATGTGAGTCAATGGTGTCGTTATATAAACTGCAGCATCTTTTACGAGTCGTGCAGGCAGCATATCATACCCACATGCTTTCCTCATATCGGTAGCATGTAGGTGATTTAACATTTCATTTTCTGTCACTGGCTTCCAAAATAATGACCTATTTTGCTTAGACCCCAAATACGATGTACAATCTGTATCGATTACTGGTATTTCATCTGCTAGATTTGGTCCTACACTTACAAAGAATTGATTAAATTCAGAAGCAATTTCACAATCATCACATGTAGTTGTACTTTCTCCATTTCGTACAATTCTTAACTTCTGAACATCAGTTGATTTTGTTGAGGCATTTACTCGATTTAGTAACTCATTGATAGTCTTCCATGTTTTACTGGTATCGTGTTTGTTTTGTTCTAAAATATCACTATAATATTTACGTTTAGCATCTTTAATAACTAAGGTCAGGGTATTTCTATATCTTTTATAACTTCCCTCATATTGCACATCAAAATTTGATGATTTATATTTAGAGTACAATTTGTGCTTTTTCCCTATGGATTTAAGGATCCCTTTCGTTATCCACGGTTTTTTAGCTACATTTTTCTTGTTCATAGACTTTTGTGTGAACACAGGGGCATGTTTATCACAAATATTTTTAAACATATCAAAAAAGTTGGCATAACACTTGTGAATGTCATTTTCCTTGAGTACAAGATCCCATCTGATTTTGGCCAGATCTTCATGAAACTCTTCAATTTTGTAATTCTTAAAGGTACGACTTGTTACTTTCTTTTGGTAACCTTTGTTTCCAGATTTACAATTTTCAAAAACCACAAATATAGGAAAGTGGTCAGATACATCAGTTTCTAGAACACCCGCATGGATAGTAGAAGCATTGAAATTGGTGTAAACATGATCAATTAGAGAAGATGATGAATTTGTTACTCTTGTCGGTGATGCAATCAATTGTTGTAAACCTGTACAATTCAACGCTGTTGCAAATTGTTCAACCTTGTCCTCCTTATCCAGCAAATCAATATTAAAATCTCCCAACAGAAAACAATTTGACTTATCTAGTTTTAGATCTGCTAGTACATTTAACAGGCTATCTTGAAATTCGGAAACATCAGTGTTGGGTTTTCGATATATTATACCAACAACAACTCTTTTTTTATTGACGCTAATCTCAAGCCAAAGGCTTTCTGCATGTAATAATTCATATTCTAGAATATCATACTTAAGAGATGAACGAATGTAAGCTCCCACTCCACCTCCTCTCGCGTTATCTTTCCTACATTTTACCTCGAGTGTATATCCTGACATACCTAGCATTGCTGTGTTACGTACATTCCATACTTCTGATAAACAGATAATGTCAAATTTGGATTTCAAAGTGTGGTCGTATAAAAAAGACAATTCATCAAAATTCTTCCCCAATGATCGAATGTTAACATGAGTCAAAGAAAATGAATTTGATATCGGTTGATGTAAAGTTTCATCAAATGAATCTGGAGTTAAATTATAATTTAGAACCTCAAAATCTGTATCATGGTCATCCATTATGTGTTATGAGAGTGGTGCTATGGATACCAACATCCCATATTTAATCAACAAGGTGGAGCTTAAAATCTCTGTAGTTGATGTTGTCCAGTCCAATGTCAAAGAGGTCATCCGGGGTTCGAAGAACTGTGTAGCTATCGTCATCCATTTTACAGATTATTGTCCCATGCTTCGTTGATGCACCTTTAACACGGGGAGCCTTCTTTGCAGTCATGAGAACAGCATAGCGCAGGGTGGTCAGATCTTCGTTAATAAAGAGTCCTTTGTAGCGGTCGTTGCCTTTGAGTTTAAAGCGGGCATCAAAAAGTTGATCCCTCTTCCGTCTGGCCACAAACCTGACGATGGCTTGTCTTGGTTTGCCGTCTGTACGCTGCCGTCCCATTCGATGGCACGAGGATATGTCATCTGGCTTCAACTCAACACCAACATCTTTAGCCATGGCACACACCTTTTCCATCAGGCCATCACTCGTCTCCTGCTCACTCTCTGGGAGGCCAAGCAATCTCAAATTGTCTCGTTTGATATCTTGCATGATTTCGTCCTGTACGCAGCAGGGAGGGGTTCACAACGTCCTTTAAGCTTGACATGCAAGCATCCCGCACAGCCTGCACTATCGATGGTAGTGCAGCTTTAACCGCTGCCTCCACCGCAGCTGTGATCACACTGGCCATGTCGCTATGGTTACCTGTGAAATTTACACCGTGAAGACGTCATCAAAATGAAAATTGAAGGCAACTCCTACTATGGAGCGAGGTCTCAGCTACAACATACTGAAATTTGGAAGAACATTGACCATGGATTACTGAGATACATAAAAGCGGGTACAAAAGTTCATGACGTCATACATGCAAAATCATCTTTTCGATTCTTATGGCAATACAATGACGTTAAACTAAATTTAAGGGCTAGATTGGACATGAAATCACATCTACATTTCCCACTCTTTTGGGATATTGAAAAAAAATTGGGGGTCACCAGCCATTCTGAAGAGCTATGGCCGATTAAAGGTAGTCATGTTTTTTTTTACTATATTTGCACACAAAAACGTATTGACGCACGCGCAGACTTTCAACTTTGACGCACCCGCATGACCTTGCTCTTACATGGAAATAGCTCAAAATTGCAGGATGTGATCTATGGAGTGTCAGAAACATGAAACCAGTAAAAAAACGGAATTTTGACCCAGCGTTTGCGTTACGCATGAAAAAACGCGCGAACGCGCGCGCACGCGCGGAAATATTTGAAATGCTCGAATAACCTAGAACATATGCAAAAAAAAGTTTTAGCTGATTTGGAGCATTTTTAAATTTTGCACGCTTGTAAATGCATTAACGTACGCGTACGCGCGCGTTTTTTTGTAATGAAATCAATTGCCTACTTGTTAAATCTATTCATGTCAAATTTCATTTTGATCCAATTATCCATTCTGGTGTAGGATGAAGTAATAGTTTTTCAATAAATTGCTCGTTGATGACGTCATGATCATGTGATGACCTTGAAAAGCTTATTCCTAAAAGATTACATTAATACCAAGTAGTGACGGAAGTTTCGATAAAAATGATGGAGGCAATTTTGAGTTATGCGCGGCACAAAAAAGTGGGGGTGAAAGAATAAAAATAAAGAAGAAGAAGAAGAAAAAAGAAAATTCTACCGAAATTAAGAGGTGATCTGTCGTTGGCGACAGACCACCTAATAAAGAAGAAGAAGAAGAAGAAGAAGAAGATAAAGAAAATTCTAACGAAATTAAGAGGTGATCTGTCGTTGGCGACAGACCATGCACCTAATATAGAAGAAGAAGAAGAAGAAGAAGAAGAAGAAGATAAAGAAAATTCTAACGAAATTAATAGGTGATCTGTCGTTGGCGACAGACCACCTAATAAAGAAGAAGAAGAAGAAGAAGAAGAAGAAGAAGAAGAAGATAAAGAAAATTCTAACGAAATTAAGAGGTGATCTGTCGTTGGCGACAGACCACCTAGGACACATATTTACATTGAAGAGTTAGTGATTTTGTTATATACATATTAAGGTGCATCAACAGAAGTCAACATATATGTTGATGACAGGGGCCCTTTAAACTGCCTTCTCCTCTTTCTTGTGCAGAAGAATAATCTTTACTTCCTTCCATTTGGTTGAGATTTTCTTTTCCTACAGTATCTGGCTGAACAGGTTTGCCCATTGTCCAATTGTTTCCTCCCCGCCAGCTTTAATAATGTCACTTGTTACTTCATCAGGCCCTAGTGCTCTGTTTTCCTTCATTTGTTTATTACCTCTTCTACTTCTATTGGTAGAATTGTTGGTAATTCTCCTTTTTTACTCGATTCTATTGATAGAGAAATTGTCTTATTGTGTGTTTTAAATGTGTGGACTTAAAATTCCCTGTAGAGTATGACCAATATTATGAAACATAACTACTTCAGACAACCTAGGTGTGATAAATGATGTGTACCATTGTATTTGGAGCAGGGCACTGATTGATATTTTTTGTATTATACAAAGAGAGCTACTTGCGCAGCTTATTTTTTGCACATTGAAAAAAAAAACAATGAATATGTCCAATGGGTTCCTCTTTTTCCCGTAATCTTCTCATATCAATGGTACATCGGCAGTCAGTATAAGAGAATGACAGAGTTGCTTACTATTGACTTAGAGTAGCCCTGTATCAACTCTAAAGTAAGGAAAGAATTTAGAATGAAAGTAGTGCTCATAAGTTTTCGTGAATACCAATTTTCTCAGCCAGACCCAGCCAGAAATGAAAATACTTTTTAGAGAGCAGCTCCATGGACATGATGGATATGTCCCCAGGTCCTTTGTGCAGGTGGATATGGTGAATATGTACTCTTTTGTGGATGGGTAAAATCAGTACAGTAAAACAACCGACTGTACACCAAGTACTAATTTATCGGATGTACACTAATGGTAAGAGTAACAATACTGAGAAGAAGAATAATTATTGACCAATCCAAAACAAAAGTCACTTAGTTTAAATGTTTTGTGTAAAGAGAGGGTGGGATTACAAGATATAAGACGATGGAGATAATTACCAAGCTCATGAATACACTCTTTCATTGCGGCCGCTAAAAACTGTGAGTGTCTATTAAATGTCTGGACTGCACATCAAGGCCGAGATATATACAATAAATACACTTTAATTATGATTCCATGTAATATATCATATTTTGTTTTAACTTGTCACATATAATGTCCCATACCAAAAGAATGAGCAGGGAGATAAAAGGATAAATGGAGAGGGCACAGTCCGCAGAGAGCAGGGGAAAGAGAGAAAGGGGGGGGGGGGCGAGCACCTATAACGTTGGGGAGAAGAGGATGACTGACAGAAAGGGAGGAAAGATGAGAGAAAATAGAAAGCTACATATATTAGAAGAAAAGGAAGATTTGACAGAGTGACAGACACTGAAGGAGAGAGGTAAGAAGAAAAGTGGGGAAGGGGAGAGTGGAGTAAGGAAAAGGAAAGAATTGAGAATGGAAAGATGGATGGGGAGGAGAGGGAGAGGAAAGTGGAGCAAGGAGTGGTAGGAGAGAAAACAGAGACAGGAGGAGGAGGAGAGAGGGGTTGAATGGTAAGGAGAAGAGAGGGGTTAAATGGTAAGGAGTGAGAAAGGAAAGAAAAAATGACATTTAAATGAACTTAACATGCAGCTTGGAACATGTAAATTGTACTACATCAATGGATACAAGTTTATGCCAACTAAAGTAATCTGATATAAAGAAATTGAAATTTTGATACACGTAGCATGTAGCTTGGAACATGTAGAATGCAATACATCAATGAATGCAACGATTGGCGCGTACGTCAGCTAAAACAATATATAAATAAAATGACATTTTGGGACATGTAGCATGCAACTTGGAACATGAAGAATGTACTATATCAATGGATATAAGTACTGGCGCGTATGACAGCTAAAACAACATGATATAAAGAAATTGAAATTTTTTTGAACATGTAGAATGCACTACATCAACTTGGATGCACCAGTGATGTGTTAGGAAGGAGAAACAACTCGAGCATAATATAATTATTCAAACATCTGTATGGATACTTAAGCGTGCTAATGAATGTCAAAAGCATTCCACAATCACTACAATGCTTTGATGTCCCATGCGCGGCACCGACATTAAGCTGCTGTCAACTTGGAAAGCAATATCTTTAATTCACTGTTTTGTCTCTGGAAGCTATGTTTCTTATCACATTTTTGTGCAATTTTCAAGAAAGTTACGGGCAACACCACTAAAGATCCTGTACTCAGTTTTCTTCTAAATAATTGTTGAATGATGCACAAACGGAGAAATAAGATAATATTCTTACTTACACAATTAACAAGTTTCTTCAATTTCCGTAGATTTCCGCAAATGTGGGATTCAATCATTATAAAAATTATATCTTTAGCTGTTTATTTCCCTGTTTTCAGTAACAGAGTTTGCGTGCATTTGCGTGAAAATGAGATATTTCAGTAGAAAAAAAACTGTTTATTTTTGTTCGCTTATATCTTTTTTCCTCACAAAAGTATTGATGCAATCCAACAGAACTGGACAAGCGAAATAAGATTCTACATTTCTTTTGTTCTATCTGAGAAACCGTTGCTACGCAATCCTGTTCGTTATTATTAAAGCACCTGAAAAGCACATGCTGAGAAGGCATTGGTTCAAAGAAAGAAAGTTGTTTCATATCCTTTCATAACACATTCCTGGATGTACGTAATGGTACGTATGACAGCTAAAACAATAAAATGTAAAGAAATTGAAATTTTGGAACATGTAGCATGCAGCTTGGAACAGGTAGAGTGCACCACATCATTGGATGCAAGTACGTTTGTCTGTATCGGTACAGCATTGTACACACACGTCTGGGTATAATGCATATTCATTAGACGGGAGCGTGTCATCGTACAGGGTCGTGTGCATACCCCTAGATGTTCCAAAACATTGCTTACCGTACGTACCCTATATAGCGACACGTACACGTAAGCACGCGCCAAATAGCCGAAAACATTCTGTGGTCCCGCATAAGAAAAATTTAGGTCGGTTTGATGACCTGAGAGATTTCGATGACAAGCATGCCTAATATCAAGTTAAATCCCGTTGGGATCATTGTTCTTGTTGTTTTAGGAGGAGGAACACTTCTGCTCATCAGAAATGCATATTTAAAAAACGCACCCGACCAGGTTATCGAAACGGCCAAGTCTGAACTGATTAGCATGAGACAGCTCCTTGTCGCTAGCATTCAGCTCGCCGAGCGCGGCGGCGTGGTCGTGAAGGAGATACGCGATGCACACAAGCTGAACGAAGCGAGCAAGGGAAAAACACAAGAAGGGGCGAATAACCCTGTCACTGATGGCGATATGAAGTCACATGAAGCGATTTTATCTGGATTCCAGAAGTCTTTTCCTTCTGTGTTTGTAAGTGGACTAAATTGATAGTTACTGTAATTTGTAAACAACAAAAATTGTTGGTTAGGCCGTGATTTTGAATTGAAAATGGTGTGAGTGTGACTGGGAGTCTTGCCTTGGTAGACCGAATAATCAGTCTCCATGGGACGTTGGATCCGCTGAGATTGCATCTGGCTCCTCTGGGCTATGTCCAAAAATGTCATTTTGATTAAAGAATGCCTGCGAATGAGACGGTTATTCCTGTCTAGAGTCTTGGGAGTGTCTGTATCCTGACAGTGTAAACACAGCTTGGTAAACTGGGCGCTAATGCATGTTGGTATCCCACTAACTTTATGAATTTTAACCCTAAACCTAACCCTAAAGATCAAACTGGACAAAATATACTGCGGTTTACAACTGCAGCTCCTTCCCTTTCTTCCCTTTCCCTTTCGCTATACCAATTCCTTTGAGCTGAAGTGTAGGTTCTCAGCACCAAGTCTTTTTGCAGAGTTCTGTTTTGAATGCATTCAGTACCCTTTTTTGTCCTTCTTGAATTTGTTGTGACATTGGTTGTTTGCAATGACTGGCTTTTCTAACTACCATGCTCCTTTTTTGGTTTTTCATGTCTCCCTGAGTTGGCCATTTCCATACCAGCAGGTTTCATCCGCAAACCTTGTAGTCATTCTGTGCCGCCATTGCCACTACTTCACCAGGGAAAAGAATCATCATGATACATAGAATTTATATGGTGCAATTTCCATCTTAATTAGATGTTCAAGGCGCTTCAGAACAAATTAAAGAGAAAAAAGAAAAAATATAGAATATAGATTTGAACTTCACAAGTTAAAACATGTCAAAAAGCACCATTGTATGATGTCATGATATCATGACACATAAAACCTGTGTCCTGTATACATGGCATCCCAGAGCGTTTCACAGAGAGGGACACACCGCACAGAATGAGCTGCGCAATGGCATGCCTGTTGAAACCGTTTTCTAGCCAAAACAGAAATGCATGCACCTTCTTGAAACACAGATTCTTATACAAAGCTTATAAATGCAGCCTTAGTACAGTTGTATGTCTCTCAATGTTTCTCTCTGAAAGGTTGTTTCTGAAGAACATGAAGACAAAGAGTTTGACTTGGCGAAGGTGAAACCTGTGGATAAAGACACTACGGAAGTCTCCAGCATCATCAAGGGAGATGAGAAGATATCAGTTGGAGATATAACGGTCTGGGTGGACCCCCTGGATGCTACGCAGGAATACACAGGTACAGTGCAAAAACACATCGTATGAGGAGAATTTTTGCCCCAATAACACCTACGGCCATATACATGAGAGAGTACTTTTGAATTGGATTGAATTCATATGTTGCCACATGAAATGTACAAGTACATCACGTACATGAAAATGATAAATTCGCAATTATAGAGATTTTGGCTACTGCTCGAGGAAACAATTTAGAATGTTCATACTGAGGAGGTTTGGACTGCACTGAGAAAACGTAAGTATGTCAAGAGCTGAAGGTGAGTAAGTTATTTGTTCCCAAAGCTGCAGTACAAAACCCACCATCTAAACATTTTGTTATATTGATGACAACAAAGCCGCCATCTGATATATTATTCAAGTTAGTCTACCAAGCATGTAGTCTAACATATTACTAGTAATATGTGTCAGAAGAAATCCAGTAGACCTTGCTTTGATAGGTCCACGTACTGTTGCTGTACTGTGGTGAAAACGTGCACACAACTACCGTACGTAACAAATACGTACACACAGGCTAAGCCACTACAGTACAACAAGGGGGATGAACGCAGCACGTCAATCAGCGCTGCGCTGGTGAGATTTTGAACAAACATACCAAAATTTAGACTTAGGCTAACCTTTCTACATCTAATCCTGGCCATGATTTCAACTTTCCCATTGCATGAGCTGTACATGACACTTATTCCTTTCCACTGCTTACAGTTAGTGGTCCAAAGTTTTGAAATAGAGGGAAAATGTGGCTTTTTGTCTCGCCTGAACAAAGTTCGGCAGAAATCTAGTAATCACTTTCCCTGTTTAGTCTGTTGGTCTGTTACAAAAATGTTAAGTTTTCTTTATTTCTGCATCAATTATGATCACACTTGGTAGATTTGTGGGTAATACCACATTTGTCGTCATGAGGATGATGGGGTCAAAAGGTCAAATGATATGAGGCCGTGTGCATTATTTTTCTCAAAGTTTTTGTTTGATTTGCTCTCATTTCTTTATTTCTGCCTCAATTGTGATCACACTTGGTACAAATGATCCTTGGGTAATACCACATGTGTCGTCATGAGGATGATGGGGCCAAAAGTCATCTAGGGGTCAAAAGGTCAAATGATATGAGGCCATGTGCATTATTTTTCTATAAGTTTTTATTTGACTTGCTCTCATTTCTTTATTTTTGCATCAATTGTGATCACACTTGGTACAAATGATCCTTGACATGAACCACATGTGCCTTTATGAGGCTGATTGGGTCAAAGGTCATCTAGGGGTCAAAAGGTCAAATGATATAATGCCATGTGCATCATTTTTCTTTCAGTTTTTGTTTGACTAAAGGACGTTTCTTTATTTCAGGTTTGATCAAATTTTGCACAGATGTGCAGTGGCTTGATCTTAAAGTTTTGGTTTATTTCCTCTCATTTTTTTTGTTATTTCTGCATCAATTACTTTATTTGTATTTTATTGGTATTATTTACCCAGAGTAGCCCCTTCAGTGTTTGAACACTGTTCTACCAGGGGGCCCTGCTTTGACATATAACACAGCATGGTTTACATACAAACAAGTAACATGCATAGTTCAGTGAGAAATAAACACCATTTTGGAAATTGCATTTTTATCTGTGGACTATAACAGTTGAAAAAGTATTCCAAGTAGACAAACCTGTAATACTGGAAAGCACATGTATCATTTCCCCTCGACTTGTAACCAAGTAAATATGTGAGGGGATTTTGTTTACAAAATTAAAATGTTATCTGTTTTTGCAGTGAGCGATAAAACAGTTGTGTTCATACTTGGTACAAATGATACTTGGATAATACTACATGTGTTGGTGAGGATGATGAGGTCAAAGGTCATCTCGGCACCATTTTAAATATTTGAAAACAAATTCATGGTTCGCAAACCACCTTGTTACTCTAAATTGTCAAATTAGTCGCAGTTCGAGTCAAGGAACATGACGTAAGTTGAATTATGAAGACGATAGCACTTTTTTATATAGAGTAGATATTGATGCTTTTCTCCCGTTAATGTATATTCCCTAGGGAAACATAAAGCAATTTGTGACTGGCAAAATCACGTCAATGGGAAACATATTTGTCTTGCTGACACATGGCCACATTCAACCAAGCGGTACTCAGTACTAGACTAACTTGAATAATGAATGTCGAATATCGAAAGAAATAATCAAGAAAAGTATCATGCAGATGATATGAATTGCAATGATTTCATGTTCTCATGTATCATTGAAAAAGAATTAATATGAAAAAATATGAGGGGAGTGTGAAAAGTGAGGCTTGTGGGGTAATGCGCTGCCCATAACAATACAAGAACTGATATGTTTCATGAATTGGAGTTACAAGACAAAGTGTTGAGATGGAGTGAGTAATAAATGAATTTAGCCTAGCAAGTTTCTAAAGTGCTTTCAGCTCTACATGCATTTTAGCAACTTGCTAGGCTTGAAAGGTTCCATGATTAAGGCCCTTGTACAAAATTTACATAACAGTTCAGTTTACACATTATTGTCCTGGCCTGGGAATATTAGCCAGATGCTGGTAAGTTTTGTATTTTGTGACCTAACATTGGTTATCAGTGATATGCAGAGTATGAGTTGTTAGCTTGTACCCCTTGGGCCATCCCTATTCATAAAACCTTACTAACTTGGGTTTAAACTAGGCCTTCATGAGCTACTAAAAGGCCTACATGTAGTTACCAAGTATGAAGCATACAGGTTATCAAAATCTTGCATTCTTTGTTGCATACTAGGCCTAAGTAAATGGATAAGGTGCCAGGATATGAAAGCTGACAAGCAGAATAATCACAAAAGTATAGTTGAGGGAAACATGTGCTGACATTCCTTATATTCCCCTTGAAAATTGTGAGTCGAACAAAATATGTCTGTTTCTTAACTATTCATTGGAATGTACATCAGCTGCACCTCTAAGAGATTACAAATGTGCCTCATTTTATGATTTTCTCTGTAAAATCTGTATTTTCATGAACTTTTTAAACTATTTTTCACACAAGATCATGATCCCATTCACGCAAATGTACAAATTGCTCATAAATATTCATATTGAAAAAACAAAGATTGATTGAAAAGCTAATGAATATATCAACAAGTGAAAGAACCATTTACAGATGCTGTCTATTGAAAAATGGCGTGAAAAGGGGAAATATTGTGTACAAAGTGAATGAGAAAAAGAGGTGTCAGATTAGGGGTGTCACCTTTTGGAAACACCCCCTTTTAGTAGCTTGCTAGGCTTAGTAAGTTTTCATGAATATGGCCCCAGCTAGGCTAGACAGACCTCTTTCCTGAATCTGACCAGAGATTTGTTGTCATCTGATGGGGTGACAAGATGACAGAGTAAAGTTGTGAAGAGTGGCTCTACAAAAAATATTTTTACCGCTTGCCCGACAGGGCAAGCGGTGAAAATATTTGCTTGCCCTGGAGGAAAAACTGCTTGTCCGTTTTTTTTTTATTATAACCTTTGTTTTTACTAATTTTTCTGCAGAAGCGGCATACCCTATCCTGCCGAATTATAACATACTTTACAGGACAACTGAACATAACAATAGGTATTTACACAGAGTTTGACAAGTTACTAGTGTTTGTTTTTAATCATCCGAGTCCATCATGTTTAGCACTGACTCTCCTAACTATAGTACTCTTGCTTTCACTCGAAATGAAGCACACATACGCCTGACCTCCCTTAATAATTGGGCATGTTGGGAGCAGACTCTGCTCACTACATGTACGCAGGTATAGGACACTTTCACAAGACTAGAGGCATTTAAAAAACACATATTGATAACACTGACTACACCACATTGCATTGTAATTTGTAGGTGGCAAAGCTTGTCATAATACATGTAACTCATAAGCACGCTGACAGGATTATAAACAGTCACATTTCAAAAGTAAAATGTCTAACCCTAGACAACTTCTTTGCCATTGAATCGTCCAAAAAAGTGATTTCTAGGTCTGCATTAGCGTCCGTTTAGACCCTATAGCCTTGGGACGGCTAGGCGGCTAGCTACCTGTGACTAGCCGCATAGCCGTAGGCTGTCGTGGATACACTTAGTTATGAACTAGCGCCATGATCTCCCATTTTCGAGCTTGTTAATACAGAAAACCTTAGAGTAATCAGCCCGATATTTCTGGGTAGGGTTCTTGGTAGATGTGCTCATTTTGCCGTTTCAAGTGTACTGGTAGC
The DNA here is from genome assembly GCA_963669155.1 of Arbacia lixula. NCBI lineage: Eukaryota > Metazoa > Echinodermata > Echinoidea > Arbacioida > Arbaciidae > Arbacia > Arbacia lixula. The sequence goes on along the minus strand of OZ022586.1, from coordinate 18,099,615 downwards.
GATCAAAATTATGGGCAAATCAATTAAATCATTGCTGCTCCACGGCAGGTATATGTGCAGAACTCATACAACAATCACTTACACACGTTTTCACATTACAGTCCCATATGTAGTAATCCACGTAAATACGGTATGTGGACACACAAATAAACACAGCTGTTACGAAAAATTTCACATCGCGCAGTCGCACATTCGCGATCGCAAGCCAGTGCTCTTATCTGGTTAAAATAGCGGTAATGCGGATATCGCGCATATGAGCAGAATTTATTTTTCAGTTCAAGATGGCAGTGTCCACGGAACGGAGTTTCAGACGAATTTTCATGACAAAATTTCAGCTCTGATTGCCTGGGTTGACATGATACGAGACACATTCACATTAATTTTCTCGCATATGCGTAAGAACAATGTTATTTCCATATTTTTGGGTGGAAAATAACCACTTGCCCGGACGGCAAGTGTCTTTGAGAAATGCTTGCCCGGGCGTCATTTTCACTTGCCCCTGGCAATCGGGCAAGTGGGTTTGTAGAGCCCTGGTGACAGAGAGGACATGGGTGTGAGGAGGAGAAAGCATGAGTTTAAGCGTAAGAGAACAGAATATTTACAGGGAAATATTTCTGGGAAAGCGTAAATAATATTTTAGGAGTACATTTAAATGACGTGTCTACATTTAAATTGTTTAAGTATTATGTAATTCTGAAATTGTTGTCTAAGAAATACCTGAATAATGAAAAGAACAAATCTCAACAATGTACAATAGTATGAGGCAGATATTTGCTTTCCCTTTTTGTCTCGCCTGAACAAAGTTCGGCAGAGGTCTAGTAATCAATTTTCCTGTTGGTCTGTTGGTCTATGGTCTGTTACAAAAATGTATAAGTTTTTGTTTAACTTGCTGTCATTTTTTTATTTTTGCATCAATTGTGATCACTTGGTACAAATGATCCTTGAGTAATATCACATGTGTGTTGATGAAGATGATGAGGTCAAAGGTCATCTACGAACCATTTTTCAATATCTAAAAAACAACTTAGCACTGTTTATCAATTGCGAAATCAGGCAAGACTCGTGGGTCATGAACCACGTTGTCTTATTTTAAATCCATTCCATAATACAATAGAATGACCAGTTACCTAACATACACACAAAACATTCAATAATTTTCAGGCCTGAAATGGATACTAAAGTACACCCTATGAGGAAAATCATTTTTATGGGGGCTCTCTATTTGTTTATTTTGGGGACAATTGTTTGCATTTCAGGGGCTAAATTGCCTTGAGCCCCTGTGTATTATCGAACAGAAATCAAATAAAATGACCAGTTACCATGGCAGTTTGTTAGAGTATGTCACCACCATTGTTTGTGTTGCTGGCAAAGGGTCGCTGGTGATTGGAGTGATTCGTTAACCAAATAGAATGACCAGTTACCATGGTAATTTATTTCTTTATTCTTATTTGCAGAGGACTTGTTAGAGTATGTCACCACCATGGTCTGTGTTGCCGTCAAAGGGTCGCCAGTGATTGGAGTAATTCACAAACCCTTCCTGAGAGAAGGACCTAAAACAAGTAAGAAAGCAGTGATTATAGGTCCTAATAAAAGCCATCAAATGCAGCCAAGAGGCAGCCAGTTGTTTGTGATTATTATAACTGTTGTAAAGTATCGCTGTGCAGAGGCCGTCAAGCGATTTTATGTTTTTACCCAAAATTTGTCTAAAGTACTGATTCACTTCATGAGCAATCATTTTAACAGTCCAGCAGATATGCTTTTCACACTGGCAAAAATGTCCTAATCCCCATACTATAGGTGGGGCTAAGGGGGGGGGGGGGGGCTTAAGTTTTTGTTTAACTTGCTCTCATTTGTTTATTTTTGCATAAATTGTTATCACACTTAGTACAAATGATCCTTGGGTAATACCACTTGTGTTGATGACGATGATGAGGTCAGAGGTCATCTCGGCACCATTTTAAATATTTAAAAATTAAAACTTAGCACTGTTTATCGATTGCAAAATCAGGCCAGACTCATGGTTTGCGCACCGCCTTGTCATGAAAGTAGTTGTTATATTTCTGACATTGATTTATGAACTACTTCATACATTCAGTTGTTCTCGTTTGTATTTATTTCATTATGTTGTTGTGTTAAAAATTTGTATCGTATTGTTTTTTATCTCATGCAGGGCCCCCTGGTAGATCAGTTAAAAGGAAAGGGCAACCCTGTTGAAATAGACCTTTAATAAAAAATAAATAGATTTTATTGCTTTCATTCCATTTTTGTTTCTGAATAGTAGCATTGATTCAAACTGATGTTTGCTCGCTGAATCTATGACTATGTGCATGTTTTGTGTCATATTATGAAACTTCTGGTGATTTCAAATTGTTGTCCTATTGGGTACATTGTACAGCAGTATGAACTAGTCCTATAAACTACAAAAGTAAGTGCGAAGCAAAAAAAGCAAGTTTTGCCGTGGGGCAGTGCCTAAACAGAAGCAATTATTTTTCTTGATCATGAGCTGTGTCCACTAAATAATGATTTAATGATGATATTCAAATCATACAGAGCTCATTACTTAAACTAATTCAGTTTCTGCAAACTTGTTGTATGAAGGAAGTGTTATAGCCTAGTTTAATCTAATCTAATCTGATCCTATCTATCCCCAGCCTGGGCATGGGTAGGCAAGGGTCACTCAGCACACCTCCATGAGATCAAACACAATGCCGAGGCTGTGAAGAGCCCAAGGATTATCGTCTCGCGGAGCCACGCCGGAGAAGTGAAGACGGTCGCAGCTGAGACGTTTGGACCCAATACAGAAGTTACTCCTGCAGGAGGCGCAGGTATGTAAAGGCATTCTCAAACTCCTTCACCAGTATACTGTTGAGCCAGCAATTATCCCATGACATCTATTTTATTTTTTTGAATGCCTAAAATTTCTTTGTAAATTTAAATTACCCCTAAAATCCCTTTCACTAAAATCTAGCCCAATTGTCCTTGCGGCGGACTACTCATGAATATTAATGAATCAGATTAAATGAGACTCTTCGGTATTTGTTTCCATGTTGTCATGTCTTGATCCCTGAACTAGAAATAGGTCGCGTTAAGTCGCTACCCAGTAAGCAGTAGATTGCAGATTGAAATCCCGTCTGGTTCCCAATTTTTTTTTTTTCTGACTTGTTTTTCATTCATTTACAGGATGGAGCATGCTCTCCTTTGTATAGAGTGTATGCCTAAAATTTCTTAGTAAATCTATTTTATTGCTTTTCATGCAACAAAAAGCAAGCATGAATGGATAATCTTTGCTATCTTTAGCAGGTTCACCACGCAGGTCTATTGGTGATTCCGGTGTTACTGCTTCAGCTTACTTTTGATATAAACAAGGTCGTCAGGACCCGGGCTTTTTCCTCATTATAACAAAACGTTGTTGTATCCAAACAGAATTTAAAAAAAAAATATATGTGTGCTTATGTTTTTTGTGTATTTTACTATGTTTTATTATTCATAGTCTTCTTGGAAACATGCATCATCAAACTGATAAAAAGGGATTTAAGAATTCAAAAGAAAGAAAGAGAAAAGACAAAAAAGAAAAAAAAAACTTGTCAATCCCGGTCTCTTATAAGGGTCCAATAGCCACGCTCAATTCATTAAAAAAATATATGCTTTCGTTATCTGTAAACTGCAGCCAGTCACAATATTCAAATAGCACACACCCCCGGCCATACCTATGATCATGCGTGAACACCACACCCATATGCACACAAACACTTTCAGCCAATCATGATGTCTGCCGCGGAACACTCCCCCATGAATAAATCATCACACAACTGTTGCCAGGGCCGAATAGCCAATCAATTGCTGCTCATCAGACACACCCCCAATTCAGCATGCGCTGTATCATTGTTTGACGTGACAGGATCGGACTTGCAAACCAAAATGTATGTACGCTGTGCGAAGGAGTGATGTATCAGAAAATGTGCACACTTTCGCATTGTTTGTTTAAGTGCATGGCTCTGATCAAGGGCACAAAAATGTTACACAGAGGGCAAAAATTGATGGTCAATGAATCACTGAGGTAACACCATCCTGGTAATCTTCAGACATTCAGCAACACACAGAAAAAGTTCCAGACCATAGACTATCGTCTATCAATGGTAATCAGCCATCAAAGTTTTCATAGTGAAAAATGTAAGGTACATAACTTGGTGTCCACCTAATGCTGTTATATACTTTGATAATTTCATTTTGTTTAAAATAGTAAATGTACCAAAAACAAAGCCCAAGAGAAATTTAACTTGACCATTTGTCCCCAAGTACTCTGGACACACAAGAAACAAATGTCAAGAAACATAACCAAATTATGTACGTACATCTGATTTTTTACATGGTATCTCTTTTCCTGATTGCCAGATATGGTTTGACCGTATGTCATAGTTTTTGAATATAGTCAGGAGAATTTCCATATAAACATCTATATGAAATGACTAAAATCTTAAACATAATTCGCTTATTTACGGGCAACCAATGTAACTCATACAAAGTGTTTGGCCAACTCGGTTTCAGTAGGTAGCAAAATGGTGCATATGTTTGCCCAACAAACCAACACGGGCCATGTTGCTACCTATTGACACCGAGTTGGCCAAAGTCTGTGTACACATGGCTCTAGCGGCGCTCGAGCCATGTACCGCGGTTGTTTAAAATTCTAAAATAGGTGGCACTTGATGAATCATTATGGTTTCCACCTCTCTCCTTTACCTTTAAACCATACATGATAGAAATAATGAGATAAAGATTTAAAGATATAAAAAGTTATAATGAAAAAATAAACCTGCAGCATCATGCATGTTATAATTAGTATGAAAACACATGAGAGAGAAAAAGGCTGCACAACTCACAAAGAAGAATGTACAATGGTCACTCAATGCTCTTGAAAAACAAATAATTTTTACTTGGTTGTAATGCCCTGTTTGTGTTCACACTGTCCTCCAGGCTTCAAGGTAATGAGTCTACTTGAAGAAAACTCTGATGCCTACATCCACGTCACGCTCATCAAGAAGTGGGACATCTGTGCGGGCAATGCCATTCTAACCGAGATGAACTCCAAGATGACCACGCTGACCGGCGAGACCATCAGTTATGACCGGACGGACGACCCCAAGAACCCTGATGGTCTCCTAGCCACCATCTGGGACCATGAGCAGTTCTTGACCAAGCTCAGGCCAGTCTATGAGAAACTCAAGGCCGACCGGGCGGCGAAGGAGAAGGGCAATGGCCAGTGATTGGTCTCAGCACCTGTCAGCTTGAACCCCTGTGCCCTCAATGATGGTATATCTCAATACCCATACTAACCCTGGGCCCATATCACCAAGGACTATGATTGATAGTACGATGGAAAGATCAATTGTGCTACTGATCTATCGATTGAAAAAGCAATATCAATCAGAAATCTATATCACAAAGAATCTTTGATCACTATCAATTGTAACTTGCAATAGATGTTGACCATAACTTATGTACATTTTTTATAACTGTTTAATCGATTGCAAAATCGTAGAGGCTTGGACTTGCATTAGATAAAAATCCAGGCTTTGTGATACACCGGTTGCAGTAGATAGCAACTCTGCCATTGATCTATGGCAACTCACTCTTTGTGATACAGGCGAGTGTAATTAGACCTCTCAGTACCATGGGTTCTTTCAATGTGTAATAATCCAGTCTGCTTTTCTTGGCGTGGTACTGAGAGGGTTAAACAGAACGCAGAATGTAGACCCTGGGATTCTGTCTCGAAATAAACAGTTCAATTCACAGAATTACTGCTACAAGGAATTTTGTCCCAGGAATATGAGTAATTCTGTCCACAGAATCATTATGTGATTATGTCCCAGGAATTACAATAATGAACAATAAATCAAGCATAGAGCTGACTGCAAACGATTGCAGTCAATCGTATTACAAACACATAGACCTGAATGCATTTGATTTCAATTGATTGCAATCACGCTGGGAAGTCAATCAGAGGCTCTGCTATAAGATGCAGGTGTAAATCTGATCTCTTTAACCTTTATACAGAGTGTAGTTGACAGGGAACATCCACAAAGATGGTTGGCTATTGCCACTTGCCATAATGCAATCTATTCTCTGGCCTTTTCTCTATTTTCTCACCTTTTGCAGAGGTTAAATTGCCTTGGCATTGATCAATAGACCATTTTTGTTATGTATTCAAATGTTATGCATGTCGTTTGTCTGATTAGCATCAACTAATTCAGAGAGCATTCCAACAATTGAAACTGAATTATTAGATACAGGTGAATGTAATGACATGTTACAACGTAGTTAGGGGGAAGTTGTGAATACATTACGAAAACGGTCTATTGCTATGGGCGAAGGATTGTTTAGGTGCATCAGAGTGCAGGCAGCCAGCGGCAGTAGCAAACCCCTTCCTAATCAAAATCCTTATCCAGGTTACACCTGGGGATGTTGCTTTTTATTGGGTGTGAAGGTAGCTGCGTCTAAACAAAATTGCAGCCGTAGAAACCTCTCATTTTATCCTACTGAAACAAGGAATTACGGATATATGATTTTGGTTTGTTAGAGATCAAGCATTTTAGTTCTATTCAAATTTCTTGGTTTTGTTTTACTGCAATATTTTTAGGATTGATATGATAAGACATAGTTGTTAAATCTCCCCATATTTTGTAGACAGAAATACTTAGCATTCACATGAAGATTGAGTGATTCTAGGTAGCATGATTACCAACAATGAAAAGAAGCTTAGCTTGAAGTAATTTTTCTTTTTTGTTTCACCAGCATATTTTGGTCTATTCTGTATTTGGATTTTTCTTCTTTGCTTGTATGTTCTTTTTTCATTACGTTTAGGCTGATGTACTCAGAGAATATTGATTCAGTTTGTGAACTGAATGTTAAAAGAAGAAAGAACATTGATGATGGGACCCATAAACATGGCAGAGGCATTTTGCTATTTCACCACCTCCTATTCTCATTTGATGTCAGGATCATTGAAGGAATCACCTCAAATCAAAATTGTCATTAAAATCATATGATTTTGGGGCCCTTGGTGATAGCAGAATAGTTCTGCTGTGGTTATTGGTTCCATTATCTTACCTCTTCTATCTTTTACCTTTATCAAAGTCTTCGTTATTATATCATTGATTTTGTATTTTCGTCCGGAGAGAGGTAATACTTGGTTAAACATGTATCCAGATAATGTGTATTTATTTTCCCTATGTTCATGTGCTGAACCACCTAAACCATATGTTTGTCCCATCCCCCTCCTCCGCCCCCCTCTCTCTCTCTCTCTTTCTCCCTCTCCCCCTCTTCCTTTCTTTATATGTATCTGTCCCTCCTTCCCCATCTCTCCTCCATTCTCTCTTTCTCTGTTTGCCTCTATCCCACCCTCTCCATAACCTCTGTCCCCCCTTCCCTTCTCCTTTCTCCCCCATCAATCCCCCCTCCCCTTCCCATTGCACCCTCCCCCCCTCTCGTTTCCATTCACCCTCTTCTTCACCTGCCTATAAATATTTTCTTGGAACTCTCTAGATATTTGTTAGTGTGAATAATGTACTTACATGGAACATGAATTGGCTATATAGTGTATTGTAGAAATGATGGGAAGCAAAGGGTTATATCTGGTGTGATGCTTAAACCAGGTACTTCAACCCAGCTCAAAGATTGATATGGGTATTAATGTATTCATAAACTACCATTTCTTTTAAATATGGAAAAATATGTTCACTTAAATTGCAATTTCAGTCTATGATGCAATGCTTAGCAACCACCTATCCATGAAGGCCCGTTTTATTTTCCCTTGAACAATGCTTTTAAATGGTACCTTATAAAAGCCGCTGGCAACTGAGTTCTTGTGATTCGATTTATTTATAGAGGACGCTGGAGTCTGCGTTCGGCGGCAGCCTGATCGGTAAATTGCCAAATCGTCTAATAGCCATTTGGTCTACATTCATTTCGTCTAATGCCATTTCGTCCATCAACATTTCGTCTACCACCCGTTTCGTTCAGCCATTTCGTCTAATCACCAGTTGGTCTATAACCAATTCGTCTGCAACCATTTCATCTGCCAACCATTTTGTCTAAATCCATTTCGTCTAATGCCAAATCGTCCATTAATTAGTTTGTCATCAGTCTATGATGCAATGCTTAGCAACCACCTATCCATGAAGGCCCGTTTTATTTTCCCTTGAACAATGCTTTTAAATGGTACCTTATAAAAGCCGCTGGCAACTGAGTTCTTGTGATTCGATTTATTTATAGAGGACGCTGGAGTCTGCGTTCGGCGGCAGCCTGATCGGTAAATTGCCAAATCGTCTAATAGCCATTTGGTCTACATTCATTTCGTCTAATGCCATTTCGTCCATCAACATTTCGTCTACCACCCGTTTCGTTCAGCCATTTCGTCTAATCACCAGTTGGTCTATAACCAATTCGTCTGCAACCATTTCATCTGCCAACCATTTTGTCTAAATCCATTTCGTCTAATGCCAAATCGTCCATTAATTAGTTTGTCTAACGTTCATTTCGTCCAATAACCATGTCGGCTAATTTCAGTTGGTCCAATATCCACATCGTCTACTTATCAACTCATCCAATTGCCATTTCGTCCAATAATCATTTTGTCCATCAACCATTAGGCCCAATAATCAGTTCGTCTAACAATCAAATAGTCTAATAACCATTTGGTCCAATTCCCAAATCATTCAATAGCCATTTCGTCTGAAGTATACATGATGTTGATAATCACTGCATGTCGGGAGAGTAATGTGTGTAGAATGAAGTCTCGAGCCCAAAAAAATCATCGCATCACGTTAAAAACAGTACAATGGGCATTTCCATTCACCTAGTAGGTCAACATGTACCTACGTGCATTATGTGAATATACCCGCACGTGGCCTGCCGATCGGTCGTGTGAGAGATTCTGCACGTTCTCGTCGGAAAGAAAATCCGCACGCTCTGCAGCATAGTACACCAGGGGGTGTTTCACTAAACTGTTCGTAAGTTACGAACGACTGGTGATCCCTTCTTGTGCTGAATCAGATTCCCAATGAACAAAGTGTGGTAACGCATTCAGCAAAAGAAGGGATCACCAGTCGTTCGTAAAGTCGTTTATAACTTTACTACGAACAGGTTGGTGAAACACCCTCCTGCTTGTTAGACGAAACGGTGATTAGCCAAAATGGCAATTAGACCAATTAGTGATTGGAGCAAATGGCGATTAGACCAAATGGTTGTTAGCCGAAATGGGCTTAGGCCAAGTGGTAATGGACCAAATGCAGTTAGACCAAATGGAACATGGACGAAATGAAAGTAGACCAAATTATTAGCTATTAGACCATTTGCCTTTAGACCAGTTGGTTATTGGACCAAATGCGGATAGACGAAATGATAGTGGACGAAGTGGCTATTGGACCAATTGTTAGGGAAATACCATAAGACCAAATGGCTATTAGACCAAATGATAGATGAAATGGCTGTTAGACCAAATGGCCATTGGACGGAATAGTAATTGGACTATGTGGATAGTGGACCAATTGATGGTAGACGAAATGACATTAGACAAAAATGGCTAGTAAACGAAATGGCAGTGGACGAAATGGCAATAAACCGCCTGATCAGCCCCACCCCAATGCCGGTACGCGAAATCCCAAATGAGTTCCGGATCCCAATATGAATATTCATGACTTGCTTCTTCGGAATAAGAGTACACGTGTGTGGACTTGCTTTACAAAATTGTGGTCGTTCGCGCGCCATGAATGAATCGGTACCCTGAAATTGCTGGTACCCTTAGGCCTTAGGATATAGCCTAAGGCCTAAGATGATCTAAGTTGGGGGCTCAAAAGCGATTGACATTGAAATAAGAGTTTATTTTCATTTTTCTTTATTTAATTAGAACCACATATTTATCTCGAATTTGCAATATTTTTATGCCTGTTTTAATTGAATGTTTTTTTCATACTTGGTAAATTTCGACCTCCAACATTCAGTTGCAAAAAAATCAGTTGCAAAAAAAAGTACAAAAATATGGTTTATTCATGGAGATATTGCAGTTAGAAAGGGAGACCTTTTTCGCGGTTCGAGAGGTCAAGTGAAGGTCACGACTACCGAGCTGAAAATAAAATCGCGTGTTATCTGCTGCTTGCGGACGAATATCGGTTGCGAAGTCTGTATGATTTCTGAAAATTCGAGTCACTTTGAAGACGAATGGCACAAATGTTTTATTTTTGAGCCCAAACAAAACTGGAATCAAATTCTCCGCTGGAGTACTGGCTTTCCAAAGCTGTAACTGGTTTTGCCGTCCAATTTTGTAGAAGGGTCAGGATCCAGCAAAGTCTGAGAGCTTACATATATATCGGTTGCGAAGTCAGTACGATTTCTGAAATCTCGCGTCACTTTGAAGACGAATAGCACAAATGTTTCATTTTTGTCCCCAAACAATATTGGAATCAAAATTTCCGCTGAAGTATTGGCTTTTTAGAGCCTTAGCTGTCGTTGCCGTGCAATCCATAGAAGGGTCAGGATCCAGCAAGGTCTGAGAGCTTATATATTAAAAAAAAAAAAATGAGGCCTGTTTTTGAAAGCACATAACATAAAAACTCCTTTGCGGATTTCGAAAAAAAAATGAAAATGTTTATTAAGAAAAACATATAATCTCAATCCCTGTATAAAAAATTCCTGATCAGTATGTTTACAGAAGACACCAGCAAAAGATCTCGCGAGCATGTCGAATTCATTCATAATCTAGGTGCAGCAAAATCTGCGCGTGAGATTTCGCGAGACGAAAAATGAAAACACTCACGATTTCTATAGAGCGAGCGAGCGCTGCCGATTGACCGATTTATACACAGGCCTTGCTGTAAATAGCAGGTTCATGTACACATATTTTGTCTTATGTTTTTGATATTGCATATACTAAATTCTCAAGAGCAATGCTCTTCATTTGTAGCACTCCCATTCAATCAAGTAGTTTTGACTTATGATATCCCTTACATTACCAAGCCTTGGAAACCATATTGGCTTACCACACGTATTCACGTCAATGGAAATGAGAGAGTTAAAGGGAAAGTCCAACCTAAAGTTTGGTTTTAATCATAACAGAAACACGACAGAGGTAATCTGGGGTGTCCCGTCAATGCAGACAATACTAACGCAAGCCCTCCACTAAATCTCAGGCCGTGCAAATAGATTCCACAAGATCCCTCATGATCATGAAATATTTGTATACTAGGGCCAACAGAGTATTCTGTGTAAATGTTTAGCAGATGTGAATGATAGATGGTTTGATTATAAATATTTGTGTTTTTTTTTCTTTTTTCTGACGGTTTGATATATATTTTGTTCTTTCAGCTTGTACAATGTCAAATGAATACTCAAAATGCAAAATAGTAGGTGGAAATGATTGTTACTGAGGATTGTTTTTCAATTAGAATCATGAAATGTATTGCGTATGTGAGATGTATAAATTTTCCTCTTTTCTGAATACAGAGATTGAGCATTTTGTAGTTTTTAACAAATATTGAAATCCTTTGATTGCTTTTTTGGCACATTGATTATTTATTAAGTGTTGTGCTATTTTCGTATTTTTTTTTCACTGGCTGCATCAGGTGATTCTGCAAGTATTTTAGACCTCAGTTTATTGTACATTTAAACGTCCTATGACATGAAAATGTATGTTGACTTAATGTGAGTACACTGTACTATATTTCAAAATGTTTTTTCTTTATTTTTTCTCAGCACTGATAAGCCCCGCCTCCAGAATATCCTCCAACTCGAGATCCCCCTTGTGACATCATCAAAGGTAGAAACTAGCAGGATAATAGACAGAATTAATGCACAAACTAAACATTGCAATGACTATGTGCAAGTGCTAATCATTACATTACGTGTTTACACAATGCAAATTTATTGTTTCCTTGGCATAGCTAGCACAGTTCTGACATAAGGAAACGATTATTCCCACGTGAAAGGTTGTTCGACGGTATTATGTGAAGACACGTGATGCTCTTGTGGGCAGGTGGAGGTAGTCATTTCATTGTTTAGTTTGTGCATAAATTATGTCTATTATCCTGCTAATTTCTACCTTTGATGATGTCACAAGGGGAATGTTGAGTTGGAGGATATTCTGGCGGTGGGGCTTATCAGTTCTGAGAAAAAAATAAAGAAAAATTATTTTAAAATACATGTATAAGACACATAATTCCATTGAACAGTTAGTGATTTTGTTATATACATATTAAATTCCATCAAATTAAGTCAACATATATTTTCATGTCTTAGAACCTTTAACCTAAGGCGCAGCTAGTGGTGACATTTTCTAACATAGATTGCCTATTACATGTATTATTAGCAACGAAAAACAATCTTAAGTCATTCAAATTATCTTATCTCTTGTTTGTTTATTTAAAGGGTCCCTGCAATCAAAATGCATGTTGACTTATGTTGATTCAACTTAATATGCATATCACAAAATCAGTAACGGCTTAATGGAAATGTGTGTCCTTTATTTTAAAATAATTTTTCTATATCTTTTCTCAGCACTAATAAGCCCCGCCTCCAAAAATATCCTCTAACTCAAGATTCTTGTTGTGACATCATCACAGGTATAAATTAGCAAGATAATAGACATAATTTATGCACAAACTAAACTTTGCAATGACTACCGGCAAGTGTTTATAATGTCATCGCATGTTTACACAATGTATTTTCCCCCTTGGCATAGCTAGCACATTTCTGACATATGGAAACGATTATTCCCACATGAAAAGTTGCTAAGTTGTATTGTGTGAAGACATGTGATGCTCTTGTGGGCAGGTGGCAGTAGTCATTGCAATGTGTAATTTGTGCATAATTCTGTCTATTATCCTGCTAATTTTTAACTTTGATGACGTCACAACAAGAATCTTGAGTTGGAGGAAATTTTTGGAGGTGGGGCTTATCAGTGCTGAGAAAAATAAAGAAAAAAATCATTTTAAAATATAGGACACATAATTCCATTGAATAGTTAGTGATTTTGTTAAATACATGTCAAGTTGCATCAACAGACGTCAACATACATTTTGATTACAGGGGACCTTTAAAGGTAAGGGGTCATAGTGGTAATGATTATTCCACAAGCCGTCATCATGACAAAACTGTTCTGCCGTAATAACCTCGGTCGAAATTTTGGTATATTTCAACGATTTTATTATCTTGTTGTGATTCTTCTCTGGGCCCCGTTGCTTCAAAATTACCATAAATGTTAACCCTGCAATCAGTGGTAACTACCATGGTAACATCGCTTGACAGCTAATCAAACTCAGGGATTCCATAGAAGTTGCCATTGGTAGCAAAGTTGCGATCAATGGTGAGTTTTATGCAACATGGCCCTGGTTTTCCCGAAATGATAATAGAACAGGACACAAGTCATTTGGCAGAAGAGTACTCCATTGATAACGGGTCCCGTCGTCTAAACCACGACTACTCCTCACCTGTTGCATAAAACTTGCTGTTGATGATACCATTACCGCAATTTCTATGGAAACCTTGAATTCCATTGGCTGTTCAGCGATGTTACTATGGTAGTTACCATTGATCGTAGAGTTACCATTAATTGTAAGTTTTATGCAATGGGGCCTTGTTATGTATCCATTACTTGGTTATGTTTAGACTTCATAATACTATATTGGCAACATCCACGATAATACACTGTTTATGTGCAAAGAAGCAGGGCCTTGTCTTACACATAATTGTGATTGCTTGCACCTGACTGACAATTGCAATTGTAACTCTGTACATTAGATGTAGAGGCTTGGACTTCAGATCAATCGCAACTCTGTACAAGACGGGCCCAGACGAGTCTAACTTTGAGTAGAATCGGTACAAATTTTGAGACGTGGTTCAATATCATGGAGTCGGTAAACCCTTTTGTGTGCCATACGTCTTCCAGCAGATAGGTCGAAAACTCACATCTCCCTGCTGCAACGTACATCCAAGTCTCGTTCTGCAAGATCGTGGATGACTTGTACTTTTTTCAACGAAGGAGGGCGTGTGGCTTAAAGGGCATAATTTAGCTCTATATTAAAGGGCTTTTTCCAACGTGTACATCATCAAATTTTATGGAGAAATGCACGTAAAATCACCAATCAACGACAACGACTCTGGTAGTTCCTTGTGTTTAATTTCACATCACACCATGTTTTTTTTTCTGTAATGTCATTGATTACACAAAACAACCGACCACAACGTGACTTTAAATGTCACTATTTATACATACGCGGACATGACATGAAAATCTATGTACTAATAGGCGGGATTACATGCAGTCGAATGGATAAGAGCTCCATGATTTTTACAATGAAGTGCACCCTAACATGTATTGTCTTTCTTTGTAGATGTTGACAAGAGAAGCAAGAAAAAGGTGTAAATGACACACTATTTATACATTCTTATTGCTATTAAAAGGCAAAATCGCATATCTGCTTGTCTGTTGGTCTGTTTTGTCTCCGGGTACTTTAAAATGTACATTGAAGGGAAAGTCCACACTGAAGTTCAGTTGGTGTTAATTAAAGCACAAACATAAAAGAAAATAAGTGCAGGTTTGACACAAATCTTTCAAAGGATCAGAAAGCAATGATTTTTTTTTAAATGTTAATTTTGTGACGTCACATGAGAGATGCTCTCATATATGCTGTATAATTCCACAATTTTGATGAAAGAATACATCATTTCCATAGGCATGTGTTAAAATCATAAATACATAAAATACATAACTCTGTTATCCTTTGGTCTTATGCCAAATATTCACTTATTTGTTTCGTTCATATTTTTTGCTCTTATTAAAGGCGACTTAACTTGATGGCGGAATTTCCTTTTAACATGTATTATTGTATTGCATATCATTCATCCCCTTAGGCAGCCCTTTCGTTTTTTACACTGTATCTATTCTACATACCAATCATTCTACCTATATCTCTTTGCTTATATATCTATCCATATATCTAGATGGCTAGCTACCAATTAATGTATGTATGTATGTGTGTAAGCTTGTATGTATGTATGTGCGTATGTACGTATGTATGTTTGTATGTATGCATTTATCTATTCACCTTTCGTCACACTGACTGTGTCCTCAATTGGCAAACACATACCATTTTTTTGGCATAAGAAAATAATACATCCATTACAGTTAAAATGATAAAAGTCTGTAAAATACTAAATTGACATACATGTGTAAAAAAATATTACGCATGCTAGGCCAAGTGGTAATTGTGCAAGCGGACAGTCGGATCAGTAATGATCGGGAACATTATTTCCATGCCTAGTAAGACCCCCTGTTTTAACTCTTTGTGTGCCACCCGTGACCCTTATAATTAATACACACACTCACACAGAGCACCAGTATATCTAGCACACAAAGGGTTCAGTGTGATTCAATTCAATTCGTTTCACTTTTTTTTCTCTCTCTCTTGTAAGACATACACAAGTGTAAATAACCGCAGAACCGCACGACAGCAGAATCCTTGCACAGTTTACTTAATTCATTCTACAGTACATGTAGGTTTACCCCAAGTTGAGGACTACCTCAAATCATGATCATGTCACTTCTCTTTTAATACAGAAATTATCCACATCCAGTCAATGAGAAAGTGCATCCAATTCACCCAAAATAAAAATGATAGTTACAAATCTGTTATAAGGTGATCAATGGTGCTTTTGTAGCTTAATCACATCATTGGTAGAAATTTTCATTAATCAATCATCAAAACATTTGTTTTTGTAAAAGTTTTCCTTCAGCATTAGCGAGAACAATCCATTATAAATTGCACAGATTAAGTAATGTAGGCCAATGGCTATTTGGTAGAGAAATACACAAATTGCAAACTTTTTGCCATGACTCCTTTTCAGTACAATAGACTCCACATATAATAAAGAGCTCAGACCTGTCTGGAAAACTTACTGCACGTACTTACGTACACACGTATACCAGGGATGTGTCATGGAATGATATGAAGGAACTTTCTTTCTTTGAACCCATGTGCCAAGCCGCTGAAAAGTTATGGTGTTCTCAAATCTCAACAGGTGCTTTTCAGGTGTTTGAACAATTAGGAATATGATTGCGTGGCAACGGCTTCTTAGAGAGAACAAAAGAAATGTACAGTCTCACTTTGCTTGTCCCGTTCTGTTAATGGCATTAATACTTCCATGAGCACAACAGGTATCAGCAAACACCTGGGGGGGGGGGGGGGGGGGGGGGAGCGATAGACGCTGCAAACGCTGAATGATTGAGACATACACATAAAACGTGGATCAAATTTGCACCAATGACAAAAATGGTCTACTCGGCCGTCGCGCTGTATCCACTTCAGAATGGGCGCGATAATGATACGAATGATTGAAACAGAAAACATCAACGACATTGTGCGGAACACCTATATTTACATTGGCTTACTCGCTACTTATTCGTATGGTGAATCACACGTTTCCATTTAATAACCTGAATAGGTGCGCGATGTGAACAAAGCATAATGGTGGACTTAACACTCCTGAACACTTCAATCATTGTGCTGCAGGGCGTAGACAACGGGGGGGGGGGGGGGGGGGGGGATGAGGGGGATGCAACCCCCCCAGGTTTAGGGGAATGATATTTGCTTACTTAATAAGTCATAATGATGATATTGATAGTAAAATAATGATAACAACTATAATATTAATAATCGTAATTATCATGATGATAATATTAATCCTCATCATTATTGTAATCGTGTTTATTGGTATTCGCCGCATTCACACGGTGAAAGCCAATTCAGACGGTTAAAAAAAGAAAGAATCTTACACGCATTTTGTGGTTATATTGTGGTTTGTCCTCACTAAGCAAAAAAACATAACTTTTTATCAAAGAGGTTTTGGGAAAAATAATTTGGCAGGATTGTTTCTCACCTTATTGACTAACTTCTGTGTGAAAATCACATTAATTTAAACATCCAATGAGTCATGTGTGAGTGGGCAAATTTAAGAGGCAAAACTGAAATTTTTTAAAAATCACAAGGGTAATTTGGGGTTTCTGTCATATGAATTGTTGATGAATTCCATTTCCGTTGCATAACTTGTGTCCTTTCATTGTTTATCATCCATGTCTCGATGCACCTACACCTATCCTGACATTTAACCCATTTAACCCGTTTAAAAAATACTCCTCCCTCTTGAGTTTGAAACTTTAAAAACCATTTATTTTTGTGAAAAAAATATTACTGAATATTTTGACAAAGATGTAACATGACCTGTTATGTAAACATTGGAAGTCATTTCCCTGTCATGGTTGAGTGAATACACTTCAAAAATCGCAGAAAATAAAGAAATGCCAAAATGTACTGTTAAAGCGGCAAATAAACAATTACCCTTGTGATTTTTGAAAAATCTACATTTTTTTCCTACTGCTTTGCCCACTCATGTATGACTAATTGGATTAATGTCATTTTCACACAGAGGTTAGTCAATAAGTTAAGGAACAATCCTCCAAATTATTTTGCCCCAAACCGCTTCGATCAAAGTTATGCTATTTTGCAGAAACACGTGGTAAATCCGCTAAGCAGGAGGCCTTGTCTTCCATGACTTTTTAAGGGGAAAATATATGTGAGTGTGTCCCTTACATAATTCACAGCGTGAATTGATTTTCGGATTCTAGGATGGGTCATAATAATAAGTTGAAAACATCAAATATCACTTCTTTTTCAAGCATAATGAGAAAGAAGAACATGATAGCGAACAGCCGTCTACACCAAAATCGGATGATTTTGGAGAAAGGCCTGTTCTTACGGAAGTTCAACCAGAAGAAAGTGCCGTTGAGGCGATGGAGCATCTGAGGCGAAAGATGACGATGAAACTTATGCCGATTTTAACGACTGTGTTAGCCCTAAACACCCCCAACTTCTTCCATTCCCGTATTAGAAGCTAAACCGCAGAAAATTCTGTTTCAAGCCAAATGGTACCCAAACTACACTGGATCCATTACGAACCCTCCCTGCAAAATATGTATCAGTCCACCCGTACTCGTATGCCACGGTGTGTAGATCTCGTCGCAACTATGACTGTCCATTTAAGGCGTAGGACAATGTATGTGTGTGTGTGTGTGTGTGTGTGTGTGTGTGTGAGTATGTGTGTGTGTGTATGTGTGTGTGCGTGCACGCTTGTGTGTGTTATTTTACCTCATTAAGTATGCATCAGAATGCACGATTTCAAGTTCAAAATTGCAAAAGCTCCCTACCGTGGGAGGGGGGAAAACCCCCTCCCACACCCTCCCCCCCGGCTTGGTCGCTTCGCTCCCTCGCTCGGGCGCTTTCGCGCCCTCTCGAGTGTTGGCAGCTCAGTCACCCCCAGGTGTACGAACCTGTCTACGCCACTGTTGTGCTGCATTATAAAACTAAATCATAGAGCGAAATGAAACGACGTTTGAAACGTGCAATCCACAAATCACAAAAGTGCAATATTGTCTGTCTCCACTTTTTGTCAATAAATGCATGATTTAACACCAACAATGTCATATTTGAATTATTGGCAAATATTGGCATTAACTTTTATTTTTCGTAAGAACATTTTATGTCCATTTCCGTTCGAATTGGCCTTAAATTGTTTTTGGTTGAGTAAGTGTGATAGGGCATGTGAATTCATGGTACGATGTTGGGTGAAATCATCACTGATTGTGGTTATGCCGTAATTACGGGTCTCCCTATCGTTCAAATTCAGGATCACATAGGATATACTAAAAGCCGCCAATTTGAGCCAAGAATAGCTAAGATTTCCTATAAGTGATGAGCAGCAAATAAATTGCCAAGAGCAGCAGATGACATTACGAGACACCGAAGTCTCACGGCTGACTTGTAAAATACTCTTAAAATAGTTCATCGGTGACTTAAATCAGATTTTTTTTTTTTTGTTTGCGTAAACCGTAAAATCTCTCGGCGGCCTCTTGGTGGCCTCTGTGCGCAATATCTGACGATAGCTAACGAACGTGAGCTCTTGGCTGCTCTTGGTGGATTTTAGTAGGACCCTTGAGGAAATCGTCTCAAAATTATAATTGATATTTAACCTCCAGCAATCGGACGAGACAGGACCTGTGATTACGACGGTGGCCAAGAGATGGTGCAAATAAAATGCATGTAATAATAAGCATGCCCTGATTGTTATCCTTCGGGTATACTGCTGATCCACGTTGAATTTCATGACTCTTGTTCAAGAGCTTACATCACCGTTTATATTCCATTTTGTGGACTGAGCACGTAACTAATGGGCAAGATATGTGATCAGGTGATATCTCAGTTTGTTTACTGTAAAATGAGTGCTCGCATGTTCATGAACCTTGAATTCAAGGTATCAGCAGAAAGCCGATGACTTATAAAGTGTAGTGACCTTTGACATTAGGTTCAATGCATATGCTTAAAATTTCAGGTGCGACTTCATACAGTCCCCACAAATTTAATCAGGGACTCATCTGTGCTCAACCACTGTACAATACTGACCACAGCAGCAAAGTGGTACGTATAGCCTGAAATTAATATCATAATCATATATGTATGAATTATGAAATATGATCTGTGGATTATGGATTTAGAGATGAATTATGCAATATGGATTAAATATGGAATATACCTGATGGATTGTGGATTAACAAGGGATTGTGAAATATTAAACATCTATGATCATAATGACGACTGTCGCGCTGATTGTTGATGACGTTGCCCGGGTGTTATGGCTGAAACCGGAGATGATGGACAGCACATGTTCACGGTGTACCTGAGGTACAACCGGACGCAACATTTGAGGCGTACGATGCCCCAACGATTTGGTTCGCTGTTTTAGTTTTTAACGGAACCGCCTAAGCGTACTTGGATATTACATCTATATATACAGGTCAACAAGTACCGATATCCATCACTTAATTTCTGCAGATTTTGAACACCCACTAGATCTGGCTCTTAGTTCACATTCTTTCTTCGCACTCCCACCACGTTTCTATGAAATTTCCTGCTAGCTGGTGCGTGTAGCGTATACATGCCCTGTTTCATCAACCATTGTTTCACCGCATTCAATGTCACGTTCTCATAACCTTCCACTGTCACAGCTTTCCACAATTTGAACGGACCTCCACCCCCCCCCCAACACATATCCAAAACAAGAAATTTTTATATGCTTTCAGGGATATCCCAATTTTTTTTTTACAGATGTGCAGCCAAAAGCGTGATTATATGATGTTATGATTGAACCAACAAATGACCTGATATTCTCATTAGAAGAATGTTCGTTGTTCTTATCGTTATTACGTTGTTTTACTTTAACAAACCTTCACATAAAAAAATTAACGTTCCTTTTTAAAATGATTTAAAAGAGGAACTTATTGAAAAATTCTATTGTATAATTCATTATATTAGGTAGAGATTTGCTCCCTTTCTTTATTCTTAGTTGTCTGTATTATGGTGTGTTTTTATCTAAATATCATGCTTTGATAACATATTTGATATTTGATATTATATTCCACATACTAAGAATGTTGCTATATGATTGGTCAAGAGTTGATAACGTGATGAGGCGTAGTTTTTCCTATCAGATCAGCTGAGAATAAAAGTTCGTTACACTCTAGGTGATAGTACTTTTTGGTTTCGCTGATCTCTTCACTCCTCACAGTCCCAATGCGTGATTAATATTTTGAGTACGTGCGAAATGAAAGTGCGTTACACTCGGACTATCAGCTCCCACTAACGCGTCCAAACGCGCGTCATAATGCGCGTCATAATTAACGCGCATCCTAACGCGTGGTCCCCATGGCAGCGGCTCGGGGTTAGGTAGAGAAGTAAACATTATTTTTGTACGTAAAATTGTCATTTTTTGGTATCGATAGTTGGTTTCAGATGTGGAATATAAATCAAATAATCAACTTTTGGTTTCAGGCAATGAGACGAACTATCACTTCCTCGGCGATCTGAATGTATACGCTATCTTTCCTCAGCTGCGCTTCGGAAAGATAGCTACATCCCGATCGCCTCGGAAGTGATAATTCATCTCATCACCTTCACCAACGTTGATTATTTGTTTATGATATGATTAACTTTGATTTTATATTGATAAGGTTGCGTCCTTCCTCACTGCTACCCACTCACTGAATCCATTTATCTATGTACATTTGTCATGGAAGTGGTATATTTTTATCTTCCTTGTTTATGATCAGGGCCGGTATTCAATTCGATACTTAAGAAAAGTACAAAAAATACTTAGTATTTGGCTCAGCTAAGTATTTGGCTTAATCCATATTCAAGACAGTTCTTAGATCAATACTTAGGTAGACGACAATTAAGTAAAAATCTAAGCAAAATTGTGACGTCACGCACATCAGCTGATTCATCACAGCTGGCGAACAGTTTTGTGCAAAAATTCTCTATGGCTCTTTGCGTGTTAAAAGAACAATCGCACAATAATTTTGTGCGGTGAATTTCCATAGGTTGTGTACACACACGGTGTACCGCAAGAGCGCTGCGAAGCGCAGCATGCATGCAGCGCAGCGCTGCGCTGCTGCGCTTCGCAATACCTATATTGTACGCGCAGCGCTTTATAGATGGTCTAGTTTAATTAGTACTAAAATAGCATTAACAGACTCTCAGTCTTTTCGTGGAGCAAGAATACGTGTTGGACATTAATTACCAGCATTCAAAATGAAGTGACACAAGATTTTACTAAAAGGTGCGTATTTTATTCCGTTCAGAACTTCAATATAATGACCCCTGCTTTGGTCCTTCGTTCGTCCACTCTGAGCCGATGAATGGCAGTGTATGCATAGTACAGGTACTGTGCCGTAGGCGTAGCGTAGCGTAGCCGTACAGGCAAAGTCTGCAATCTGTGTATGCTTTATGGCCTAAGTTAATTATTCGTGTTGCTCTTTGGTGATGTCTTGTGCTACGAGTTCAGTTATGCGACGAATCCCGTTACGATTTATCGATACCTTTTGATTAATTCAGTGTCAATGTATTTGTGAAGAGGATGAACACGCTGATGATAAGCAAGATGTTGGCGAATTTCTTGATGGTGATTGTGAAGATGAATGCAGCCATTTCTCAAAACACGTAGCAATGAACTTTCAACTGTGAATGGATAGGCCTATCTTAAGTGTCCTATCAAGAGTAGGCAAAATACTTAGTCAAAAATACTCATTTGAATTGCAAACATACTTAAGTACAAAAAATACTTAAGTATTTACTTGATTGGAGCAATATTTTTACTTATACTTAGCCAAATACTTAAGTCAAAAATCGTCCTTTGAATACCATTTTTGGCTAAGTATTTTATTTAAGCCAAATACTAAGTATTTGTCTAATTTTTTATACTTAAGTATTGAATTGAATACCGCCCCAGGTGAGTAAAATAAATAAGATTTGAACTTAAACTCTGGCTGACCTGGCATAATCGCGCTCCGAGGCTATCCCAACCGTCCTTGTATCATGCCTCTCACCATTCACCATTATATAGTGTGAAGGGACCACCAGTGGCAATGTAAACATTTTATAAAAAAAAATATTCACTTTTTCATAAAACGCCGTAAGCTTTAACAAAATGCATCCGAGCGTATCACGATATCGGCGTGAGTCCTTGAAACTGATCTCGTGCCATTGTGGAATTGTCAACATGGGCCTCGATTTCAGGGGAAGCCAATCCGATATACTTGTTAGAGCAGGGATGTGTTATGGAAGGATATGAAGCAACTTTCTTTCTTTGAACCCATGTGCCAAGCCGCTGAAAAGTTATGGTGTTCTTAACAGGTGCTGTTCAGGTGTTTGAACAATTATGAACATGATTGTGTGGCAACGGCTTCTCAGAGAGAACAGTCTCATTTCGCTTGTCAACAGGTGTTTGAATGTATTATGCTCGAGTTTCTACTCCTTCCTAACACCTCCCTGGTTAGAGCATACCACGCACTGTTCGATGCACACCAACTCACACCAACTATTTGTTGATGGCAATTGGGCTTAATCTGACTGCGACTCAGCGAAACGTTAATCACGTGAGAGCACGCACAGAAAAAAAAATCAGCGGCTCTCTTTCTTCACTGCTCCGTAAC
This sequence comes from Arbacia lixula, assembly GCA_963669155.1. NCBI lineage: Eukaryota > Metazoa > Echinodermata > Echinoidea > Arbacioida > Arbaciidae > Arbacia > Arbacia lixula. Next base: position 18,076,532 of record OZ022586.1, on the reverse strand, counting down.
CTCCGTAAATCAATCATAAGGAGTGTGTCAAACCAGGGACCAGCGAATGGACTCGAAAGGCATTCATACTCCCGTCACGGTTCCTCGATCGATTTGTGCTCTCTACCATTGCGACGGCGGACTCTTTCGACAAAGCATTCATAAAGTTGATTGATCCATGCAGGCAGCATCTACGCATACATGTATATCCACATAACTAATCCGACTCCTTACGTTAACAAAGTTGGATTAATCATTGGGAAATTTAGAGGACCATCAGATATAGTAGGGTCTATGATTATATGAACCTTCTCTATTGCATGCTTGTTTCGCTGGAGTTTGCAGGAGGTATAACGTCACGTTGTGTTGGTAAGTATACATGTTGAAAGAGACATTCCTGATTCACTCTAACCATATTTTGCGTGTAGAGTTGAAGAGCTATGGGAAGCAACAGTATGTTGACGGAAACTTTCGTTGAGACATCCTTGATTTATTCTAAAAATATTTTTTCATATTGAAGAGTTTCTGGGAAGTAACAGTTTAAGCCTGGGTTTGAAGGAGGTAAAACACATGTTATGTTAGGAAGTATGTTGCGGTAATTTCCTTTGAGTCAGCCTCAATTCACTTGTTACCCAGTTCGGCGAAGGGACAGCGTAAATGTATGAAGGCATTCTTGAAACCTTGGACATTTGACCACATAATGTACTCCGATAACTTACGTTAACAGAATTGGATTAATCGTTGGGGAAAAGGGACGATCAGATAGAGTAGAGTCTATGATTACACAGACCTTTTCTATTGCATGTTTGCTTCGCTTGAGTTTTCAGGAGGTAAAACGTCATATTATGTTAGGTAAGTTAAAGAAAGCTTTCTTGGAGACATTCTTGATGCACTTCAGCCATTGTTTGTGTTCGCGTCGAAGAGTTCCGGGAAAGAACAGTTTAATTTTGAGTTTGAAAGGAGAGACAACGTGCGTTTTGGTGGTAAATTTGTTGAAGGACAGCCTTAATTCACTAGTTGTTACCAAGTTCTGTGAGCATTTCGAGATAAAGAGTGACAGCATTCTTGCAACATTGGACCTTTGTTACCGGTTGTAGGCAATGCAGGTGCTCAGAGGGCATAGGTAGTCACACTGGGTCAAGCAATCAACAATGTGTAATTCATAATGTTCTATATGCTTCCAGCCGTCGATAGTTTTGATAGTTACATGTAAATGTACAACAGGACTTTTCCCGTAATACGAACACATCTATGCTAAGCCTGGGGTAATATTTTGTAAACTATCTCCAGTTTCGACTTCAGCGTCGACGTATATATAAAAGGCGTTTTTTTTTTCTTAGATCAGTTAACGGAATACCAGCAATCTCATGAGGTAAAACCGTTTTGGGCTCAAACATTCCGTGACATTAAAAGGCATGTTGACATCTGTTGATGCTCACTACCTCACTAACTTACTCTTAAATCAAGCAATCATTCTTGCTACAGGCAATATGACATTGAACGTGGCTTTCCTGTTGAGTTGCTAGTACAGTCTCTCGTGTCCGAGGAAGTTTTAATGACAGGGTGGCCCATTTGCAAAAGAAAATCAACTCGGCAACGGCATAACGAGGTATGAAATCTCAGTCATATAGCTTCACGAACTTTTTCAGGAACAGTGATAAACTATCCTTGTTTACATTTGACATGCCCTATTTCGTTAATCGTATTGCCCCTGTCAGTGCGCGATTTGTCGCTCATAACACATTGAACGCCTGCAATGGCGCGGTCCATAACGGGCTCTATGCTACCAGAAACGGGAGGTTTTGGACGACCTGGCCAAAATCTCGAAATCTAGCGCTCGCTTCATGTGTAGTTACATTATCGGTAGGGAAGTTCTTATACAGCATTTTCTTCTATTTTCCGTGTTCTTTAAAAACACACACACACACACACACACACACACACATTTGACCTGTAAAAGGGTTACAATCATGTTTAATGTATCAACTTTATTTTTTGATGCGCCATCGGCGATTTAATGCACAAATAATACACACACATTTAACATAGTCATGACAGTGCACTCGTCAGTCGTGCAGTCGACAGTCGTCGGGGATGCAGGAGGGTTAAAAAGAGTTTAATGAATAAAATGATCGCCTATCAAAACCATTAAAACAATTATTACTTCAACTTCCACTGGGTTCTTTATTGATTCAAATCAGATTACGTTTTGCAGCACTAAATACATGAAATGTAAGTCTGCTGTTTCACCCGTATTTTACATGAGGAAATGTTAATACATTTATTCCACGTTTGTGTCGAATGGATGTTTTTTTATCGAATGGTCTTAGCTCTTTATTATGGGCCATGTGTCATAGAGTCGTAGGTGCCAAGTTGAAATCTGATTTTTGTAAATTAAAATTCTTGTTGTTAATATGCGTCTCAAGAGAAAGTTTATAATTTGTCAAATTTGACTAAGGTTATCAAGAATAATATAAAATGAAAACCCAACTTCAAATGATACTATGGATACTGTGTTCGAAGCATTATTTGATCGATCTTTTCTTATCCGTGGACTGCATGTTGCTCATTTTGTACCAAGTATGGACACATTTTGATGCAGAAAAAGGAGAGCAAGTTAAACCAAAACTTTACAGAAAATGACGCATATGGCCTCATATATTTTAACCTTTTGACCCCTAGATGACCTTTGACCTTATCATCATCATCAACACACAGGTGATATTGCCCAAGGCTTATTTATACCAAGTATGAGCACAATTGATGCAGAAATAAAGAAATGAGAACAAGTCCAACGAAAAATGTTGACATTTTTGTAACAGACTGACAGACCAACAGACCAATACCAACGTACTTAATAGGAAAAGTGATTACTAGGTTTCAGCCAACTGCGTTCAGGCGATACAAAAAGTATAGAGAAGGAGGACAACAGGGATACATAAAATAAATTGACAAATGTATGATATACCATAAACATCATGACATTGAATAGTCACTTTTATAGAAAATCACTAAAAAACAAACAGTGTATACTATAGAAAAAAAGTTCCCAAGCAGGGAACAGTATAGTACATAATAAGTTGCAGAGTCGGGTTTATCACTTATTGGTATATACATCGATGTAGAGCCAGAGAGGAAGGCACTCCTTTATTATCTTACACCATGGATCCTACATGGATTCGAGATTCTTGCTATTGCACACTCAATTGTTGAAAACCGGATATAGGTCCGGCACCACTTGACATGCTGTTACCTTGTACTGTTATCGGCTGCGAGAGTTTCACAGAGGATGAACTCACTGTGTGCATATGTGATGTGTATTAACTACCCAAACGTTCAACCCAAATGTCTAAACAGTCTCTTTTTGTTTTAAATTACGGCCTGGTAATATGGACTCCTTTACCTAATTTTATAAAAGACAGTCATTCACTTCAACTTTTGAAATAAAAAGATATACATTTTAATCATTATTTCTTTTATCTGTAACATCGTGTCAACTTATTGTCAGTAGTTTAGGAGTATTAGTTTTGTGTGTGTATATTTGTTTAGATTGTATTCGCACTGTTGAATTATTCAGGCATAATTAGCTTAATACAAAGTATATCATATCTTGCTAATGCCTTAACTTGATTTGTATATTGTCGTCTTGTTGTTGATCGCTTTGTTGCGTTATATTACTGAATATCATGTCTTGATTTTAAAATGAGTGAAAAAAATATAAACTGAACTGAATTGATTACGTGAATTGATATCGTGGCGGAACCGTTCTGCTGTCATCACCGCGTCCGGATTTTGCTTGATATCAACAATGTTTACAATTAATTTGGTAGATGATTCCTTCTTGGTAACCTGTATCAGACATGAATGGGACCCATGGTCCTGGCAGCATAAGACTCCGTTCATGAAGGATAACGCGGTCGTCATCACCATTACCCCTTACCCGTAGATAATCGTTTCGAGGTTCTGTGACTTTCTGATGTTGAAAGCCCCAAATTTCACGGAGATTTCAAGCGTTCATTCACTAGAAGAATGTGTCCGAGGAGCAAGGGCATGATGGGAAGACTGTGGGCTGAATATGTGTAACCAACCCAGTCCCGTAGAGGATAAGCTGTGTTGTAAACTGACATGGGCATTGAGTTATGATTTTCATATGAAAGGGGAAGTTCAACCTAAAAATTACAATGAATTTTTTCTTAACTTGCATCAAAATTAAAGACGTAAATCAGTCGAAGTTTGAGGAATACTAGACAAGTTAAAGAAGTACAATGTGAACTTTGACCTCTCCTTAATGTGGCCCTACATGTGTAATGTCAAAGGCTACAAGTATAATGTTGACATATAGGGGTACTGTAGTATTATTTCACGGTATAAAACAGCTTCAGGTGTTGAAATACAATGTGACTTGTTTTAATAATATATGAATATTAATGACATTTCAGGCATGAGGAATCGAGAGACACAACATCACAGCCTCGTGCCAGGTTTTTGTGACTTTGCTAATTTAAAAAAAATGCACAATTCTTTTTTTCTTAGCCGATTTTATGCTAACTGGTGCAAATATGTTCCTTTCACATTTCTGCTTTTGACATCAACTTGTTTTTGTTTTATTGAATTAAACTATCCTTTTCAAGAGATGTGTTATCAGTAAGAGGATTATTAGTCATGATTACGGGATCAGGAATCACAGCAGAACCGTTCTGCCGTCATCACAGATTCCGGAATCGCCCGTTTTCAACAAGTACAATTACATTGAGATGACTGTGCCACCATGTGACCAAGTGATCCTGAAATAAAAAGGAAATAAGGGCATTTGGCCTGGATATAGGGGTCAAAATCAATTTTGAAAAAACGGACACCCAGCACATGATAAAAAAGTATCATTAGACACTTTTCTTTACGACCGTCTTGTTTACCCAGATTCAACATTTATTTATGATAAGATCGTGATTGAAATAATCGTGCTCAATGTCAATTTGGTGTACTATTTGCTAACACTGCATTCTTCCGCTCTTTTGTTATACCACAAGGGACACTCTGAACATAACAAGGAGTATCTGATCGTTATAATAATGTGCGCGGTGTGGACGCATGAACGTTCTTTTGCACAGTTCAGTCTACCTATATAGGAGTGCCACAATCGCACCTCGATGGTTCTACGTAGGACCTAGATAAACCTTCTGTCATGGAACTACCACACATGTCTCCATGGTTATGACAATCACCAGTACAGTGGGGATCAATGCATGGACATGACTCACAAATCATATTTATGATCACACGGGCTGAGATAAGTATGCAGGAGGTTGGCAGCAGACGTTTGACTTTGGACACGACTTTAAAAAAGCAAACCGGTAAAGCTGTAGATTTGACCTATGATTTTGAAATGCAAACTGGTGATAAATGGGTCACATGGTAGCTGGCTCCATATCGATCATATAAAGGGGGAAACACCGCGTCTTCAACAGGGCTAGGACTTAATTGCAATGTGCATGTGTAATCGCACTAGAGAGGTTGTCGAAACGACGTAGGGCTCTCAATTGAATTTTAAGACGAACTAAAAACGATTATTGTTGGAGACAGGAAGGTGACGATGTTCGAGCTTCGGTGCAACCGGGTCGGCTGGGCGCTTGCGGCAGCCGGGTTCGTACAGCTCTCGATGTGCTACGGGATCATCTCGAGCTTCGTCGTCATGTTCGTATCTCTGGAGGAGGAGTTCGGGACATCGGCCATGGCGACAGGTGAGCTCGAGGGTTCGATCTTTGGAGTGGCACAGTGTAGTTGAACGTTACTCTGACTTTTGATCAGGAGGGTAAAACATAATCATAATAATCCATATAGCTGCTCTACACTTCTGAGAGGACTAGGGACCTGGTAGGACCCACTGAACCGGTGTTTGGGGTAATAATTGCAGGATCCTCATGCAAAATTGTCCCCACACTAGTTATGCTCATTATTATCATTATTGATAGTATTAATGTTATTATAAACAAATGAATAAACTAGATCACTTCCTCCCTGAATGCGTTCTTCTTTGTCTACACCTCACTCCTGTGCTCCCCCACCTAAGGTGTGGTATTCTTGCTTGGGCAGTTGGGACTGCTGTTGTATCTCATATATTATCAATACAATGTTTTACTGCAAAACTGAGCAATGCTAAGGATATGTCAAACCTGTAAGTGGGAAAGGTATACAGTGAACTAGGCCGGAAAATCAGTCTATGTTACACCGACAGTATGCATTTGGATCCGCTGAAATTGCATCTCTCTACCCTGAACGGTATGTAAATAACGTCACTTCGATGGCAGAATGCCCAAATGAGACGGTTATTCCTCCAACCAATATTTCACGATCGTTACACCTTGATTTCGTACACGTATCGACCAACTATAGAGCAACATACGGCCCAGACCAAAAATCTCCGTTCTGTCGCTGGATCCGCCGAGATATCTTGTTCCTCTGAACGCAATTACTGATGATGAGTATGTTAACCAACCCAACAATTTGTATAAAAGAGTGCCCCCAAATGAGACGGTTATTCCTGTCTACATTAGTCCTACCACATACCATCCCAAACTACTAGTAAGTCTCCAAAAATCGGGACACACACAGCTACCGTACAAGCGCGACTAGACAATCGGCCTTTAATCAAGCAGTAACCAGGTAACAGCATGGAACCCAAAGCTCATAGAAAACTTTCGTGCATGCATGACCACAACAATGCATTGCAGTCATCCATAAATATGCACACATCCCACATTCCACATTCCGAATGTACGAACTGCTAACATGCAAAACCTCGATTACGCACAAATTTCCGTTGTTTCCATTTTAATGCCGTCACCCCCACACACTGTAATTCCACTTGAAACTCAGAATATGTTATAATTATACAAGGGAGCGTATTGTTGTACAACCTGCGCTGAGAGTCCTTTATAGTTTACACACAATTTGGCCAACTACTAGTATATCTCAATAATGCTAAATACATGTTTGTTACTCATTGCGGATAATGCGGAAGATCACGACGTTTCGTGCGCTGCTGCAACCATCACTTCATCAGGTGTAAGTACTGGAGTATAATCTAATCATGATGACTACATTATGTGACAGGGATTGCGAATAATGCAGGGGTGGGACGAGGGAAGGAAGAGAGAAAAAGAGAGGAGAATGCAAGGAATTGCGTACACGAACACACCCTGTGACAGGCGTGATATTCACCTCGTGCTCACTCATTTTAATTACTATTGTGTTTACTTACTTGTCCTTTCGAACATACAGCACGATGGAAAGCCAATTCACTAAAATGTGCACGAAGGACATTCACTGAGCAGTGATAACAAAAGAATATGCGCCATGTTGCTACCTATTGGGATTTATGCTAGTGTTAATCGTTTGTCTGGTTAAAGGAATCGAAAAAGATCCCAATGTTTCGTGCGCCGCTGCAACACCTGGTCAGGTATCATGGGCGGAAATCCTGGGGGGATGGGAGGGGGGGGGGGGTCGTGTCCCCCCATCATTTCGAGGGGAGGGGACACAATATCAAATGTCCCCCCACTATTTGCGTTCGTGTACAAAATTTTGTACAAAAACGTCCTAACCTCCTCCCCCCACAATTTCGAAAGGGGGCGGGGGGGGGGGGGGGGGGGGACACAATATCAAATGTCCCCCCACTTCTGTCGTGTACCCCCACGAGACTGGGCGGATGTGGGGATAATTTTTTTTTTCGAAGAACATCTCTAGTCTCTAGTTTTGAAACCGAAAATCTGCTCAGACACATGAATAGCCGCCAACCATCTATTCAGGTAACGTTGGAGGTTGCGTGTGAAGGAAAGGTAGCATTCTTAGACCAGAGAGGTACACGTTGGCTCACAGGCACGTGAACCACAGGCTCTCCACCACAGTCTACAGAAAGTCTACCCATACAGACCAGTACATTGCGTTCGACTTTCACCACCCCACATCGGTGAAGAGAGGGCTGATGAAGTGTCTTTTTGACAGAGCATTACGCCTCGTGACACGCCCACAACAGCCATGCAATGATCGAGCGGACCCGAGTCTGCAAAGCCTTGAGTTTTAACGGTTACCCACGCCGTTTTGTACATAACACCAAGAAGAAAGCGTTAGATCCAAATGATCCGAAGGAATACGAATCTTTCGTAGTCTTGCCTTACATTGATGGAGTGTCCCCACAACTCAGGCGCCGCCTGGAAAGCCATGGCATCCCTACGGTTTTCAGACCAAAGATTACCCTCAACAACAACTAACATGCCCCAATAAAGATCCAAATCCCTCAGACGGGAAGGAATTGTGTACGATATCCCTTGTAAAGGGTGTGACCGTTCTTACATCGGTGAAACTGCTCGACCGATATCTGAAAGAAACACAGAGCATATTAGGGGGATTTCAGGCCCCGCCGGACTGACAGCTCAGCAGTAGCTGAACATGCATGGGATAACCAGCACCAGCCAGAATGGGGTGGGGTTCCTAAGAACGACATTGGTACACACGAAGGGTAAATGAAGCCATCGATATCCGCCTCAAACCCAACAATTTCAATCGAGACAACGGGATCGACATCCCCGAATTTTGGACTCATACGATGACATTCCCCGACACCCACCAACACTGGTCTCTCCACTAACTGCATGTGCGGGGACGGTCCTTTGTTTGAATCCCCCGAGTTCCATTGTCCGCCTACAGTCTACCGGCAGCGCTCGCTCGTTCTATTCAAAACGTGAGCGTTTTTTTTTTTTTTTTGCTGCACTAGATTATGAATGAATTCGACATGCTCGCGAGATCATTTGCTGGTGTCTTCTGTAAGCATACGGATCACATTTCTTTTTAAGACAGGGATGGAGATTATATCTTTTTTAATGAGTATTTTCATTTTTTTTTCGAAATCCGCAAAGAGTTTTTATTTTATTTGCTTTAAAAAACAGGCTTCAATTTTTCTTTTAAATATGTAAGCTCTCAGACTTTGCTGGATCCTGACCCTTCTACAAATTGGACGATAAAACCAGTTATAGCTATTTGGAAAGCCAGTACTCCAGCGCAGATTTTGAGTCCAGTTTTGTTTTTGCGGACTCACACCTGATATATATGTAAGCTCTCAGACTTTACTGGATCCTGACCCTTCTACAAATTGTTTTATGGACGGCAACACCAGTTACAGCTTTGAAAAGCAAGTACCCCCAGCGGAGATTTTGATTCCAGTTTTGATTGGGCTCAAAATAAAACATTTGTGCTATTCGTCTTCAAAATGACGCGAATTTTCAGAAATCATACGGACTTCGTAATCGATATTCGCAGTACAGCCAGTTCGCAGGCAGCAGAAAACAAGCGGTTTTATTTTCAGCTCGGTACTCGTGACCTTCACTTGACCTCTCGACCCGCAAAAAGGTCTCTTTTTCAAACTGCGATATCTCCATGATTAAACCATATTTTTGTACACTTTCATTTGCAACTGTATGTTGGAGTTAGACATTTACCAAGTGTGAAAAAACATTTAATCAAAACAGGCAGAAAAGTATTGCAAATTCGAGATAAATATGTGGCTCAAATTGAAAAAAAAATGAGAATAAGATTATTTCAATGTCAATTGCTCTTGAGGTCGCAACACTTATTAATCATCTGAAGCGGAATCTACTGAACTTTTTGAAAATACCAGTATTTTTTTAACCTCTCCTTGTAAAAGGGTCAGGATCCAGGAAAATATCAACCATGTTCAAATCCAAAATGCGTGAGACATGACGATGTTGTGTGCGATCCTAACCAGCCAATCGTAGTCCGCGCCCGTTGAATCGCCGGTTCCTTGACGTTATTATCGCGGACTATGATTGGGTGGTTAGAATCGTTCATAACTTCGTCATGTCTCACGCATTTTGGATTTGAACATGGTTGATATTTTGCTGGATCCTGACCCTTTTACAAGGAGAGATTGAAAAATACTGGTATTTTCAGAAATTACAATAAATTCCGCTTCAGATGATCAATAATTAAGTGTTGGGGCTCAAGAGCGATTGACATTGAAATATAGAGTCAATTTTCATTTTTAATTTTTTAATTCGAACCACATATTTATCTCTAATTTTTTCTGTTTTAATTAAATATTTTTTCACACTTGGTAAATGTCGACTTCCAACATACAGTTGCAAAAGATAGCGTACGAAAATATGGTTTAATCATGGAGATATCGCAGTTTGAAAAGGAGACCATTTTTGCGGTTCGAGAGGTCAAGTGAAGGTCACGACTACGGAGCTGAAAATAGAATAAGCGTATTTTCTGGGGCCTGCCGACTGGCTGCATACCAGTTCCCCCAAAAGGAACGTGATCGCTCCACTGCATGTATATTAGAGCAGTACGCTAGGTGTTTGCATACTGAAGCTCTCATAGCTTTTCATATAAAACTCCCTATTATTTAAGGTACCAGAATCCTCAATTTTCTTGAAATCATAGCACATGTACTTTTCCTGTACATTTCAGAAATATATTTGTGAAGGGGTTGGTGTTTTTCTCGCCCGAGGAAAATGGATGAAATCCTTGACTTGTCTAGGGGTATTATGGAGGCAATACCATCTTTGGGATAGGGCGAGGACCTTTTTTTAGATTATACAGGCTTACAACACTGGGCTTGAAACCCCCTTTTATTTGAAAAGCAAGTCCATCCCAGAAGAAATTTGAATTGAATAAAATAGAGAAAAATCAACAAGCATAACACTGAAAATTTCATCGCGTAAGTTAAACTTTAAAATGTCATAACATCGTTATGGAGTTCGTGGCATTCCACTGGAATGGTTTGAAAATTATTTATCAAATAGACAGCAATACGTATACTTTGAATCGGTAAACTCTGAAGTTTTACCCATACATTGTGGCGTCCCACAAGGATCGATATTGGGACCACTACTATTTCTAGTGTATATAAATGATATTACAAATTCTACTAAGTTACTGCAATATATTCTGTTCGCCGATGACACCAATGTATTTTGTTCCAATACTGATTTTCAGTCGCTTTTAAGAACTCTTAATACTGAATTGCCGAAATTATCTACATGGTTTAAGAGCAATAAATTGTCACTCAACTTAAAAAAGACAAATTTTATTTATTTTCATAATAAGAAGCATAACAATGAAATGCACCATTTGAATATCATGGTGGATGGTATATTATTGGAACAAAAAGAAAGTGTCAAATTCCTTGGAATATATATCAGTGAAAATATGAAATGGAATGCTCATGTGCAATACATCTCAGATAAAGTATCTCGTAACGTTGGTATACTCTGTAAGCTTAAGTATTATGTCCCAAAGAATATTTTATTTATGCTTTATAATTCATTGATATTATCGAACATCTCATATTGTAACATTGTTTGGGCAACTACAAAAAGTCACACTGACAGTATATTGCTTCTACAAAAGAAAGCTATACGTATATGTACCAATCCAGGTCATCGGGACCATTCAGATCCTTTGTTTGTAGAATTAAAAACACTAAAGGTAAATGATATTAACTTTTTGCAAAATTCACTTTTTATGTTTCGTTTGTATAACGGTCAGTTGCCATCTTCTTTTTTCTCATTATTTCATTTAAACAAGGATATACATTCTTATCCCACAAGGCAATCTGATAAATTTCATCTACAAAATCCAAAAACGGTTATGGCTCTGAAATCTATCAGACACACTGGACCTGATATTTGGAACTCTCTTTCTTCAGAAATTCGAACTTTAAAGTCTATGTTTTCTTTCAAGAAAGCTGTAAAGACAATGCTGCTTTCTGGATATCAGTGATCTTATAATGTCATTGTAATTGTATTGTATATGAAATTCCCTCGTGGAATTATCGCCGTTCTGAATTTCTTGCGTAATGTTATGTAACCGACCATGCATGACCTGTAACTGTTCACCTGTACCTCGGTAAGAAAATACTTTACTATTCAGTAATCCAGGTGATCTAATTTTGTGTATTTGCGAAAGCAGACAGACCTCTCCCCTCTCCTTTCTCCTATCCTATCTCTATGCAAGTCATCCCTCCCCTATTTTCCTATATATTATGAATTATGTACGAGGGCTGCATGCAAATCAAGCATTGCTTAAGCTGTAGCCCTTCTGTGTTATTCATTGCATCGCTGATATGTTCTTTTGTACATTGTAAAAGCAATGAAGAAACTGTATTGCTGTATAGGTAATGAAGAAACCTACTTTGTTTATAGCAACTAATGTTTATGTATATCCATTTATATGTATGGTACCATCAATGTATATGATATATATGTGCATGTATCTGCATGAGCAATGATATAATGCAGGAACCAATAAAATCAAATAAATCTTATTTTTACCTATGATTTTGATGATATTTTCAGCGTTATTGTGTATTTTTTTCTCTTTTTATTCAAATTATCTTTCCCTGGGGTGGACTTGCCCTTCAAGACTGTCTCTCTCCCTCCGCCACACCCACCCTATTCAATTATCCTCTTCCCAGTTTGTTCATAGGTGTATAGTTAAATCTGCCATTCCATTCTTGCACAGGTTCACTCCTGCTGTAAACTCTGTCTCTCAAACTCTCCCCTCCCCCTTCACCACACAAATACACCCCCCCACACACACACATACAAACAAACACACCCTCACACAGACACACGTCTCATTTTTGCCTCAAACACCAGTTCGAGCGTCGACCAAAATCTTAAATTAAGGATTTTAATGCAGTAATTGAGAAAAAGTACACATTTCGATCATCATTTACGATCGACAAGACCATGTTTTTTTTTTAACTAACAAACTGCTGACTGGTATCATCGGGGTAAAACAACAAACATATTGTATGATGTATACGTTTCCATATTTCAGATTTATAGCACTTTCAAGAAATAAGCAGAATGTTCTTTTGCTTTTTCTCTTACTATTTTACGAGACACATCGTTTGGGAGGGATTTTCTGCAAGGCAAGATGCAGAGGCAGTACATTTGGTTCTCAGCTGAAAAGTTAGTTTGAAATCAATGTAATGCACATACTGTAGCCTTTGTATGTATGTAGTTGTAAAAAGCATTATTTCTGACATATCCACACATCTTTTATATTTTCTACGAAAATTAGTATTTGATTACGCATATTTGAGATTAAAATTAACCTTAAATGTACTTTTAAAAGAGTTGAACAAAATATGGCTTTAAAAATGTAAGTTGTGTTCGTGGACGTGCTCTAATTCCTTGCATCCTACTCTCTTTTCCTCTCTTCCTTCCCTCGCCTCATCCCTGCATTATTCGCAATCCCTGACACATAATGTAGTCATCATGTTCATAATCATACCCCCCTTTCACTTGCGCCGTTCCTCCGTAATCTCTCTAACTTTGTCTCTATCAGACACACACTCCCTCACTCTTTGTCTCTCTCTCTCTCTCTTTCTTTGTCTTACTCTCTTTCTAAAAGAGAAGAACCATGTCTCTCGTAGCCTATAGAACATACGTAGTAACGTCTTATTATGCCTAAGCTTAACCCTCTCACTATCAAACATTGATTATCCCATGTCAAGTGCAACCACGATCAGAGAAAAAGGGGCAGATAAGGAACGGGGAATGTTTCAAATGTTCAGCAGAATGAAGTATAACACAGAATTATTGTCTATGGGACGAGAGATAAAAAGCAATGGGCTCCACATAGACCCACTTGATATGGTAAATGATCACGAGTGTCATCATGAATATTACGATACCATAATGTTTACCATATGCCTATCTCCACCATGATCACAGGATGGATGGGGTCGTTGGCATGGGGTGTGGCCGCCATGTTATCTCCCGTTTCCGCCGTCCTCTATCGCCGCTTCGGTCACCGGCTCATAGCCCTGATCGGGGTCGTCTTCTGCTTCGTCGGCCTCATCGTTACCGCCTGCTTACCAAAACTCTGGTGCATGTACATCTCGTTTGGCTTAGTCTTCGCCGCGGGCACCAACATGACGCAGAACGCTGCGTATCACTGTCTCGCCCTCCAGTTTCCCGGCGAAAAGTGCGCGCGGCCCTATGCCTTCGTCGGTGTCAGCGGCGGTGTCGGTATGTAATCACGAGAGAGTTTTAAGGCCACCACAGACAACACGATTTTGCCACGATTCTGCAGTCTCTGAGGGCCTAGAACTGTAAATTTGACGTCATCTTCTTGTGTGAATCCGATGAACGGGTCCTGGCTGTGATCAGTCGGTCACAGAATCGAATGACTGATCGGATCGTGTCGTCTGTGGTAGCAATTAGATTCCAAAAACGTGAACGTGACTAAGTTATTAATGGACAATTTAAGGTTGGGTGTTTCTGCCGAGCTTAAAAAAACACGTCCACGTCCACATCGTGTTGATCTAAAGATCTTCATTACAGTTCAAACCTGTCTCTACAGACAATGCTTATGGATATGCGATTGCACGTAAGGGGTAGAAGATGTCATGATGACGGCCCGTAATCAATGTCATGTTTTACATGTTAGATTTCAACGTTGTTTCAATGTTATTTTGAGATGTTTCCTACCTTCATCCTGGAATTAAACAAGAATGGAGTCCATAATAACAAAAACGGCACACTTGCTTTTTTTCGATTCTCCCCATAATCATCAATCTTTTCTTCATTATTTCGCCTTCCCGTTTTCTCACCCCTCTCTAATTCTTCTTCCTTTATTTTCTCTGCTAAGGACTCCTGGCCGGCACTGCCCTGATCGACATCGCGATCAAAGCCATGGGCTGGCGGAACAGTTACATCACGTGCGCGGTCGTTCTCCTCGTCGTATGCTTGCCTCTCTGCATGTTCTACCGGGTTCCCAAGTCCACAACGAACACTACCGTTCAAGGGTACGGGGACATAGAGGACCAAAATGAATCAAACACGCCCCTGTACGACCAGCGAGAACCGAAGGAGAAATCAGAGAAGACGGATGAGGGAGTTACAAACGAGAGCTCGGACGATTCTTTATCACGGAGGCCGTTAAACGCTGCTTCTATCGCTCTAAAAGAACGGGCTCGTGACTCTCCGAACGCCGAGTTTGCGGGCAGGGCAATGCAGGAGAAATATGGGCAACGACGGCAGAGCGAGAACGAAAATCACGAACCAACAACTTGTCAATTCAAACAAGAATTATACGTAGAGTACGCGCAGGAATCACATACAACTGGGAGTAGTGATCACGATATATCACGAGATAAGTGTACTGTTACTATCAGTTACGCAGATGAGGAGAGCACGCCATATTCTTTCCCTTTACCGAAAACTTCGCGAGGATATCAACACAGCATACCCGAAGACGCGGACTCGAATAGCGCATTAGATCGCACGCGCGTTTCACCGCCCCACCAACGCTCGTCGGACAATAGTGATATAGTTGCGCTGCTAACCGCGCGCGTCTCTGACGTCACATCAGACAATGACGGACAAGGAAATGATGATTCGTGTATGAATTGTTTACTGAAGAAAGTAACATTGGTTCGGGTACCTGGGGTTTGGATCGCGGCGCTAGGGACCTTCACATTTACAGTAGCTTCTGTGTTCAACGTCATCAATTTGGTGAGTGGGACATTCAATTCAATTTCAGTTCAGTTCTTTTTCTCTCTCTACATATTTTTTTTTAAAGAAAACAATAACAATTGTATCCGGTTTTGTAGTGAACAATAACGCAGTTGTAAATGTATATTAACTGCGTCAAATGAAAACTGGTAGGCACATGGATTATTTCTTTAATTGTAACCGAACTTACATATGGATGTTTTTGGCTTTTTTACAAAAATAATATGAAAATAGCAAAAATATGTTTGTCAAAGGGCTGATTCATTTGCCTTATACGCTATTCATTATAATAATCAATATGTCCATACAAATGTATATACACAATACATCGTATCTCCTCGACAGAAATATAAGATATTATGATCTAGACATTGATTCCTTTACCTCATTTTGCTGTATAAACAGGTCAGCTATATGGCAACCTTGGGAATGGCCGATCGGACGACCGCCTTCCTCTTGATCGGCTTGGGTCTGGCCGAACTGTCTGGTAGACTACTGTCATTTCTGCTGGGGGCTTCCCTCCCCGTTTCCGGTATGACCATTCTGGCGGTAGTCAACTGCGCAGGCGCAGTGGCGTCTCTGTTTTTGGGCATATTCCCCTTCTTGCCAATGATCGTCGCTTATGTAATAGGTGGGTGAACTTATCGTCATCACTGTCATATTAGTTGTCGTGACCATCATCCTTGTTGGGGTCACCATTGCCATTGTGGTTGTCACCCTATTCCTCGGTTTCTGTTCCATATTCCGAAGGTTCGTTATTCCGAAACAGGTAAATTGAATATGCATCGATGTTCGTTTGTCCGAAAACAAATTATGGTTCGTTAATCCGAACATTTGTGGCGTTATTCCGAAGGCTCGTTAATCCAAAAATAAAATAGGGTTCGTTAGTCCGTCGGTTAAATAATCTGTGGCGAAGCCGGGAAAACCAAAAGGGCAGGCGTGTGGTAGGGGGGGGGGGGGGGGGTAGAATCACCGTTGCTGTTCAATTGTTCAATAATTGCTGTTCAGTAGTTCAATCATTACCAGGGGCGATTAAATACGCAGAATTCTTTCAAAGGGGTGATCAGAATAGGCTCATGGGGCTATTCCATTTTCATGCAAGACCTGTTATTTGTCATTGCCAGACCTGTAAATCTCGCTGGAGGAGTATTGGTGCATTGTGAAATTGTTTTGTCCAAGTTCAAGATCCATTTTTTATTGAATGTTTACCACTTACAAACCTAAAGAAAAAGAAATCGCTATGCGCGGCCGTCGTAGCCAACTTTTTGGAATGGGGGGGGGGGGGGGGGGCAAAGACACACTTATTTTGCATTAAATTTATATGTGTATTTATATGTGTATGTAAACGCAATGGAGTTTTCACATCACGCGCAGTAAATTTGCGCGTAGCTCACAATCACTTTCTGTACCCCAAGCGTGGTCTTTCTGCCGCGCCTTTTCGACACTGGGGGCCGCCTGTGCTTTGTATTTTGTTAGAATTTGCTGATGAGCCTTCTGGCGAAACAGTCTGTACAACTCACTTAAGCATTACTTCAATTAAATTTTCTACATGTTTTTATAAACATATCTGTTTATGTATATATAAATAAATTTATATATTATATACATATACTGTACATAGAATTGGAATGCAAAATAAGTGTGTCTAGCCACCCCCCATTCCTGCTTTTGCCAATGGGGGATGGGGGGGGGGGGGGGGGGTGAGGCGAAAAAAAGTCATCCACATTTTCCCCGATCGGCCACTCAAAGGACTCATTTTAGAAATATTCATGTTTTATTTGTTATTTGTTCAATTGTTTGAGAAGCTTAGTAAAATATATTAAAGTTTAAATCTGATTGATTATGTTTGATAGTTGTCTTTTTGCAAGTACAGGCGTGGGTTATTTTTCTGCCTTGTAGTGTCCTCCTACCCATAATGATTATTTCTACGTCATGCTGCTCGTCATCATGATGCAGAAACGGAGTTAATCAATAACACACTAACATTTTTACAATTGTATTACAGTTTGTCAAAGTGTGCGGGTGTGTGTGGGCGCGTGGGTGCGTGGGTGTATTTGTGTGTGCTGAGGCGATGGGGTTAGTACATAGAACCCCTGGAATAATCGTTTGGGTACCCATATCATCCCTTTCAATGCTGCCAACATCCTTATCACCCTGCTTATAGACTCGCGTTTTATCTGATTTTCAACATCATATCACATTTCTTGGGAGGCAAGTTTACTGTTGACAAGTAGGATGCCTGAACCTTTACATACAAGAACACGCAACATCCACGCTATACGAACACTCGTCACGCATCACACACCCACAATCACATACTGTTCAGTGAATATAAATTGGAATGCAATCCCTTTTAAAATTCCACATGGATAATGATAAAAAAATATACATGTATCATCCTCCACTGGGATTATTATTGCTTAATATCCTATTATTTTTTCATTACAACACCGTTTTTATATTACTAAAAAAAGGTTTATTTCATTTTAGGAAAAAAAACCTACATATTTCATTTTCGGACTAACGAAACTTTTACGTTTTCGGATTAACGAACCTTCGGAATAGCGAACCGTTACTATCACCGTCTCTAAATCATTAGACCAGTACTATGAGCACTGATATGTGTACTAGTACCATCATCGACCTTTTCATCACTAACATATCACACTCACATCTACCATCATCGCCACCAACACCATCACTATCGCCACCAACATCAACATCATCATCACCCCACCTCAACCACCAACACCATCGTTACCACCATCATAGTCCGGCAGCAAAGACGGCAAACGTAGGCCTAACCTCGACATCTCTGATATAGTTTTTCCCCTGTTGCTTGTTCTTATGTGCGGTGTATGTAATGATATCTTAGGTAGTGTGGAGCCCTCACACTTAAGCAATTCTTATTTTTCAAAACGGCGACCAAGATGGCTGCCGTGGAGGACTCAAATTAGGCATTTCCTATCTATATGCTTTCTATAAAATTTGATGTAATTTTGTTCGATGAATATTCTTCAGACGATGGAAATAATTAAAAGCATTTTAGATGTTTTGAGCAGTGTGTTTACCATGGTAACCACCATTATGGTTGTCATTAAGCCCATAAAAGGCGATAAAAATGTAAAATTCCATAGTATCCAAGGAAATAGGAAGAGAACATGTGGTGCTTCTTAGGGTTATGCTAGTAACAATAATATACTAAATGACTTTGATCAGTTGAAATGGTCACCCTTGAGGAGTTTTGATGATTCAAAATGGCGTCCAAGATGGCCGCCACCAGGGATCACATCATGTGAATTTCTACGTGTTCTGCACTAAGTGCATAGCGTTTTGGTCAAAATGTGTCATAATCCGTTCATAAAGTTTAAAGTTAAGTAAGTAAATCGCAGTAAAATACTAAAAAAAATGGGAGATAATCCGTGTAAGTGTGAAATTTACAATATCTGGGTTAATGCGTTTATGGTCATACGTAATTGTATAATTTTTCATGTTATGTTGCCATTGGTTTCCATTTGAAAAGATTCCAAGGGGACATTTCAGGTGGAACTTGAATAAACTATCAAACTAAAGCATAAAGATGTACAATATAAATCATTTCCATTAATCTTGAGTATTCTATGCGTAAAATGTCTAAGCATGGACCTATCATGGTTGGACTGCGCTCGGATAGATTTCCTTTGATCTATGATGACCGCCGCCTCATAAAAAATCAAGACTGAATTTTTAATTAGGCAGTGAATAACAAAAGAAAATCTGGTGTGAGAAATATGTCAACCGTTCAGCCTTTGCTGAGAGTTCAGAACTGATCTTATTACACACAATGGGAATTAGTTTGGGGGTGAGCGAAGGGAAATTTTGATAAAATTGTAAAAAGAAATTGGTCCGTAACTTTTTCGGACATCTCCGGACATGAAATCGAGGTTGTTTCTATGGAAGGTAAAACACCCAATAAACGATTTACAAGATATTTGTAAGGAAATATGATTGCCCAATGTGCGATATGGAGGCATTTCTCTGACACGTTTTCTACAACATGTACAATAGTCTCAATTTATCACAAAAATGAAGCAACAATATAATCTGAAATTCCCAGAATCGTATCATTATACGATGTTCTACTACTGCACATGCACTTCAGTACATGAAGTGGTTTTGAAGTCTTCTGCGCATACAGAATATATATTCCTCTAAATGCATCCAAGATTTTTCTTGCATATTTGGCGGCGGTCGTCACTGGATCAAAGAACCAAACGCGTCAAATATTCTGTTGTGCTATCAATGAACGCGACTGGTGTAGGAATAAATTACTCTTCATGCTGACTCCAGTTCTAGCACTTTCCTGATCTAAGGGAGAAGTGTACTCTACTTCCTCTGTACTCTACTTTTATCCTCCCTAACTTGTATCAATGAGAAAATACATGCATATCGCTGGAAGCTTATTTATTTCCCCTTAATTTCTCCTTTCCGATCATCTTTGTCCTTTATATCTCTGAAATCATTTTCTCCTCCTTCGCCTTCCCATGCTCTCTTTTGTAAATGCCACCTTTTTCTCTCCCCTTTTAAAGAACATTTTCATTTTACTTGCCAAGCAAAATAGCCAGACATTAATTGATGTGTCTCATGTCTATGCATCCTTCATCATCTATGCGTTCATTTACCTGTAATGACAAACGTTCCTAATGGTTCCGGATATGCTATGTCAAATTAAATATTACGATCACCTCCAACATCGGATCATATCATATCACCCTTCCTTCTGTCCTCACATTACCCTGGGCTAGCTCCTAGTGTTGTCATATACATGTATGTATACATATATATTACAAGTATATACTTAAAGAGCGTCATTTACAAGCTTTTTAAGAACACGTTCAAGTACATTGGCAGTGCGCGTCACGATCCTACAATAGTGGAGAGTGGTGAAGCTCTCTAATGAAGAATGTTTCTTAAATTACGAAAGTCAAGCCACATCAGTTACCAGTGGCGTAGACAGGTTCGTACACCTGGGGGGGGGGGGATGATTTGGCTGACGGCGCGAAGCGCCGTAGTGAGGGAGCGAAGCGACCGAGCGGGGGGTGGGTGTGGGAGGGGGTGTCCCCCCTCCGACGGTAGGGAGCTTTTGCAATTTTGAACTTGAAATTGCGCAATCTGATGCATACTTATTGAGGTAAAATAACAAACACAAAAGTGCACGCACACACACATACTCACACACACACACACAATCACACACATACACACGCACACACACACACACACATACTACGACTTGAATGGACAGGCATACATCAACAAGATCTACACACCGTGGCATACGAATACAGAGTGGACCGACACATACTATTGCATTTGAACCACATTATTTATCTCTGTGAATTTTGGAGATGTGAAGCTGATTGACCGCTTGAGATATCTGTGAAGTCCTTCATCATCATCGCGGAAGACGTTCAGCAACTGTTGAAAGTTTCCCTCCTCAGCTGTGTGGCCTCTAAATGACAGACCCTGTCGCAGAAGGAATCGCAAGCTCTTGAACACCGTCATCAGTGCTCGTTGAGCTGTTTCCTGCTGTTGACGGCGGTTGGCGTCCATTTGGACATCGATTTTAGCCTCAGGTTTCAAGGAAATCGCTGCTTTAGCGACTCTGTGACAATTTGAAGCTTGGCGGCTTTCAAATCTGGGTGATGCCTTTTTCCAGTTACAAAAGCCGACTGAAACAAATGCTGGTTCTTTTTTCTTGGCCAATTTCAAGAGTCCGCGTTGTTCTGCCTGTGCACAGTAGAAACAAAGTACCCTTTTCAGGGAGGGTTCGTAATGGATCCAGGGTTAGCTGTGGTACCATTTGGCTTGAAACAGAATTTTCTGCGTTTTAGTTTCTGCTACGGGAATGGAAGAAGAAGGGGGGGGGGGGGGT
This sequence comes from Arbacia lixula, assembly GCA_963669155.1. Lineage (NCBI taxonomy): Eukaryota > Metazoa > Echinodermata > Echinoidea > Arbacioida > Arbaciidae > Arbacia > Arbacia lixula. The sequence continues at coordinate 18,055,094 of OZ022586.1, read as the reverse complement.
GATTGGGGCTAACCCAGTCGTCAAAACCGGCATCAGCTTCCGCCTCGGATGCTCCATCACCCTCACGGCACTTTCTTCTGGTTGAACTTCAGGCCTATCTCCGACATCATCCGATTTTGAAGTAGACAGCTGTTCGTCATCATATTCTCCTTGCTCATTGTGCATGAAAAAAGAAAGTGATTTTTGACGTTTTCAACTTCTTATAAGCCATCCTAGAAATCCTTAAATCAACCCATGCTGTGACACACGCACACACACCTTAAAAAGTGAAGGAAGACAAAGCCTACTGCTGAACATACTGTTTTTGTGTTTTTGTTTTCTCGTTAACTGCCATAGCGCGTTCCCCCCCCCCCCCGCACGTGATGCGTAAATACAATTGTCCAGATGTTGGACCTTCGAGATTTTTCTTTCCTCAACACACTGCGCTGTACACCCTAGTCGCTTTCCCTCCACATTGCGCTCACTCATTGATCGCACGATACCCAAATTTATCCTAGGAGGGTACGTAACTTTGGGTATCGCGCGTTGAATGGGTGAGCGCAGTGTGGAGGGAAAGCGACTAGTGGGATTTGCAGATGACATTTTACTACTTGGCCATATACCTCAGGAACTGGAGAAAATGATCCAAAAACTAAGTGAAGAAAGTAGAAAAGGTGGAAAGGGCTATGGAAAGAATTATGGTAGGTGTTACAAAGAGGGACAAAGTTAGAAATCAGTATTTGAGAAAGAAAACTAAACTACAGGACATCGTCCAGGAAATTAAATCAAAGAAATGAAGGTGGGCTGGTAATCTGGCCAGGAGGAAAGATGATAGATGGACATATAAATTAACCGTCTGGACCCCCAGAGAGGAGGCAAAGTAGGTGGTGGAGTGACGATATTAGAGAATATGGTAGTGTGACATGGAAAGTTGGAAACAACCGGCACAAGATAGATCAAGATGGAAAAATGAGCAGTGGAGGGAAATAGGCTTAATAGAATAGAATTCTTATCATTATCATTATTACTTTCATTATTATCACTATGACTTAGTAAGCAAATATCATTCCCAAAACCTGGGGGGATGATTGTACATGCCACCCCCCCCACCTTGTGAGGTGGGGGGATGCATCCCCCCCCCCCCCCCCCGTTGTCTACGCCCCTGTCAGTTACTCAATCGTTTTCTCGTCTATTGTGTGGAATATCTGTCAATGTCTATTAGCTGAATATGTCTGATCAAACCATCAGGAATTGCATGCTGTAATAAATTATACATTTTTTCATTCAACTACTGTAATTGCAGGATGTGCGTTTTGATCCTCACATGTAACACCATGGACCTATCATGGATGGACTGCGCTCGGATAGACTTCCTTTGATCTATGAGGTCCGCCGCCTCATAACAATTCAAGACATTCAGGTGTTTTAAACAATTAGCTGTATTTCTAATTAGGTAGTGCCTTCCTCTGAATAATAAAAGACAATCTGTTTTGAGAAGCATGTCAACCGTTCAGCCTTCGCTGGGAGCTCGTAGCTGATCTATTTACACACACTGTGAATTAGTTTTGGGGTGAGCGAAGGGGAATTTTGAAAAAACTTGTAGAAAGAATTTGGTCCGTAACTTTTCCGGACACCTCCGCACACGAAATTGAGATTGTTTCCATGAAAGATTAAACACTCAATAAACAATTTACAAGATATTTTGAAGGAAATATGATTCGGAAATGTGCGATATGGAGGCATTTCTCTGGCATGTTTTCTACAGTATTCTCCTTTTATCACAAAAACGAAGCAACAATATAATCTGAAATTCACAGAATCGTATCTTTATAAGATGTAATACTACTGCACATGCACTTCAGTTCATGAAGTGGTTCTGAAATCTTCTGCGCATACAGAATATATATTCCTCAAAATGCATCCTACATTTTGTCATGCTTGTTCGGCGGCGGATCTCCCTCGATCAAAGAGCCAAACGCGTCAAATATTCCATTGTGATATCAATGCACGCGACTGCTGTAGGAATAAATTACACTTCGTGCTGACTCCATTCCTTACACCTCTCTGGTAACACATACTTAAAGACAGACAAATATACATAGTGTCTAGAGTTGTTTTAACAAACGAATATAAATATAATAAGGCAAACTATGATGACGCAATTAGGGCCTTGTTGATCATGTTGATGCCCAGAGACCACATCTCCTCTAACCAACATCATTACCATCACCACCACCACCATAACTACCACCTCTTTCATCACCATCACAACCACTAGCACCACAGTAACACTAACACTACAGCCACAACCGCCATCATCTTCACCACCATCAACATCATCGTCACCACGTACCATCACTCTACTATTACTACCAACAACAGCATCATCACCATAACTATCATCACCACCACCATTGCTACCACCACCACCACCACCACTACCACAACCCCCACCAGCACCAATTAAACCATCACTTTATCCCCACCATATATCACTATTACTAACATCCCTACTACTACCACCACCACCACCATCACGTGCTCTCCCTACAGTACATATATATTCACCTCTTCCGTGCTTCCCTCCCGTCCAGTGGCAGGTGTGGCGCGAGGCATCTGCTACTCCATCAACCTGCCTTCCTGCTTGGAGCTCTTCCAAGGCGTGGATAGTTTGGAAATCATCACCTTAATAATGGTTGGTAACGGACTTGGGGGTCTCCTGTCCTCTACGTGTGCAGGTATATTCACATTCGCCTTTTTAGGTACCTGATTCACGTAACTCTTCATGTGTTGTGAGGAATGGGGGCAGGGCATGGTGGTGGTGGTGGTGGTGGTGGGAGGAGGGGGGGGGGGTGACATTTTGCTTGTTTGGATTTAACCTTACTGAAGTCGTTAAAGGAATTTTCATTGATTCAATTCCGTGAATACAAACTAGCAATTCAGCATGAGTTTTTCCAACACGTTTAATTTTGCATGTTTGGGGTAACATTTCTGAAATGTAGCAAACGTAGAGGAAAGCGACGTTTTGTCTGCTAGACTTCGTCAAGCAATCGAAGCCTGACGAAGTCTAGCAGCTTGCAGACAAAACGTCGCTTTCCTCTACTTTTTCTACATGGTGAGACAACTGATTATTTCTTCCACTTCATCCTTCACCACGATGAACCTCTTCAACATCACTTCTGAAATGGTTTAACATTTTTCGTTGATTTCAACTAATGAATCATCAAAAACTGGAGATAAATAATGTCGTAATTCTGAGTAAGTATAGTGTGTAATACATACGACAACCTAGAAAATAAACCCCAAACAACAAAGATAAAAACAATATTTGTGATGTGTTTCGATCAATTTCTTTGATATATGGGATGCTGCTGACCTGGTTAATGGTTGTCCGACTTCAAGCATACTTTTAAGACCAAGGGCGGATCCAGGATTTTGGGAAAAAAAGGGGCGGAGGGCACATTTAGAAAAAAACCCCGGGGAAAACCGTGTGAGGACTACAAATAACAAGGCATTAGCAATATTGTGTCTCGCCCACTTGCGAAAATAACCAGAAATATCGCGATCTCCGTTGCTAGGCAAAAGAATTGTATCCCTGACCTCAAATGACCTTTAAACTTATCCTGTAACCTCCAACGGTACCATAACATGAAGGTACCCCCAGTGCATCTATGACCCAAGTTAGGTTGCAATCCAAGCAACCTTTGTGAAGTTATTTGTCAAAAGAGAGTCTTGCAGGTAAACTTTAACGTATGACCTCAAATGACCTTTGACCTTATCCTGTGACCTCCAACAGCACCATAACATGAAGGTACCCCTAGTGCATCTATGACCCAAGTTAGGTTGTAATCCAAGCAACCTATGTGAAGTTATTTGTCAAAAGAGAGTCTTGCAGGTAAACTTTAACGTATGACCTCAAATGACCTTTGACCTTATCCTGTGACCTCCAACGGCACCATAACACGAAGGTACCCCCAGTGCATCTATGACCCAAGTTAGGTTGTAATCCAAGCAACCCATGTGAAGGTATTTGTCAAAAGAGAGTCTTGCAGGTAAACTTTAACGTATGACCTCAAATGACCTTTGACCTTATCCTGTGACCTCCAACGGTACCATAACATGAAGGTACCCCCAGTACATCTATGACCCAAGTTAGGTTGTAATCCAAGCAACCCATGTGAAGTTATTTGTCAAAAGAGAGTCTTGCAGGTAAACTTTAACGTATGACCTCAAATGACCTTTGACCTTATCCTGTGACCTCCAACGGTACCATAACATGAAGGTACCCCCAGTGCATCTATGGGGGGGGGGGGGGCACACTGACATATGATTTGAAAAAAGGGCGTCATTTGATAAACTTTGGCTTTAAAAAGGGGGGGGGGGCGCCACGGGCCGGATGTGCCCCCCCCCCCCCCCCCGGCTCCGGCACTGGTTAAGACAAACACAAAATTATATACAATTTTGTGAATCACAAAAATTTATCTAATCCGTCCACTTTGTTATATATGAATTTAACAAACACATTAGCTACTTGCATTGCAACCAAAACAAATTCCTGCACAAGGTTAATGCTCGTGCTCCGTTATACAGTGTAATCGTAATTATTTTTTCCGTATTTTTTTTTTTACATTTCTTCCTCGTCTTCTTGCTTTACTTTCTTTTATCCTTCTATTACTTTCCATCCTTCTAATCTCCTCCTCCTCGTCGTTCTTCTTCCTCTTCTTCTTGTACGTTTTTCCTTCTTCACATTGTTTTCGTTTTTCTTCTTATACTACTTCTTCTTCCTCTTTTCTCTTCTTCTTCTCCTTCTTCTTCTTTTTCCTCTCCTTCTTCTCCTTCCTCTTCTTCTCCTCCTCCACCTTCTTCCTCTTCTTTTTCTTCTGCCCCTTCTTATTTTCTTCTTCTTCTTCTTCTTCCTCTTTTTCCATCTCCCGAATAGGTTTAAGCATTGATGTGACAGGTTCATACCAAATGGCGATCTTCACGTGTTCCGGTTTGTATCTCACATCTTCGCTACTCTTCGGCAGCCTTCGGGTCTGGCCGAGTTTAAAAAAACTTACCTTATAACGTGGCGATATAGCATACGTAAACAATCAAACAAGGGAGGTGTGGGAAATGGAGTCAGCGCGAACAGTAGTTTATTCCTACAGCAGTCAGTTTCATTGTATAAAATAGCACATTGGAATATTTGGCGCGTTTGTCTCTTTGATCAATTATAGGGAGGTCCGCCGCCAAACAGGCAAGAGATTATACATTTTGTATGCGCAGAAGATTTCAGAGCAACGTCATGTACTAAAGGGCAAGTGCAGTTCTATAGTAGTAGCAGCCCCAAACTAATTCACAGTTTGTGTATCAAGATCAGGTACGAACTCACAGCTCGAAGGCTGAACGGTTATCATATTTTTCAAACCAGATTTTCTTTTGTTATTCAGAGGAAGGGATTGTCTAATAATACAGCGTATTGTTCAAAGCAGAATAAGCTTCATGAGGCGGCGGTAATGATATAGATCACAGGAAGTCATCCAAGCATAGTCCATCCATGATAGGTCCATGATTAAACAATATAATTATATGGGAAGTCAGTAGCACGTTCGTCATGTTCGTGTGTGAGTATCTTAAACTTTTTATCTTTTATAAATATGAGGATATAGTTTATCACTTTTAATGTATAATATGTTCTGCTTAGGCTGAATAAATGTTGAAGCTAGTTCTACTTCCGTTGTGAATATCAATACAAAAATATTATAAATACATAATTTTATTGTCTCGCCTGAACGAACTCTGATAGAGACCTAGTGTTCACTTTTCCTGTTAGTCTGTTGGTCTGTTACAAAAATGTTACTTTTTTTTTAGCTGGCTCTCATTTCTGCATCAATTGTGAATCAAACACAATACGAATAATCCTTGGGTAATATCACATGTGTCGTCATGAGAATGATGGGGTCAGAGATCATCTAGGGGTCAAAAGATCAAATGATATGAGGCCATGGGCATCATTATTCTCAAAGTTTTTGTTTGACTTGCTCTTATATCTTTATTTCTGCATCACTTGTGACTGCATTAATGATCCTTGGGTAATACCACATGTGTATCTATGAGGATTATGGGGTCAAAGGTCATCTGGGGGACAAAACGTCAAATGATACAGGTATAAAGCCAAGAGCATCCTTTTTCTCAAAGTTTTTGTTTGACCTGCTCCCATTTCTTTATTTCTGCATCAGTTGTGATCACACTTGGTACATATGATCCTTGGGTAATACCACATGTGTCTTCAGGAGGCTGATGGGGTCAAAGGTCATTTAGGGGTCAGAAGATCAAATGATATGAGGCCATGTGCATAATTTTTCTCAAGGTTTTTGTTTGAATAGCTTTCATTTCTTTATTTCTGCGTCAATTGTGATCACACTTGGTGCAAATGATCCTTGGGTAATACCACATGTGTCTTCAAGAGAATGATGGAGTGAAAGGTCATCTAGGGGTCAAAAGGTCATATGATATAAGGCCATGTGCATGATTTTTTCTCAAATTTTTTTGTTTGACTTGCTCTCATTTCTTTATTTCTGCATCAATTTTGATCACACTTGGTACAAATGATCCTTGGGTAATACTACACATGTCTCTTCATGAGGCTGATGGGGTCCAAGGTCATCTAGGGGTCAAAAGGTTTGAAAAAATATGTGAAAAAAATGGCACTGTTTATCGATTGCGAAATCAGGCGAGACTCGTGGTTCGTGAACCACCTTGTTACATAAAAATACCCTTTTATTTTTATATTTTATCGTCTTTTGAGGCTGAGGTATTATTTGGTGTGTAACAGTAATAAGAATTCAACGTGGGGGAGTATGGCTCTAATGTCATGTTGGAACATTTGTACCTTGTTTAGTTCATGTACGAGTCATTTTCAGTTCTTCATCTACATGTATAATACATGTATTGTGTTCTGTAATGAATTATTATCCGACATTTCGTTGTGACGTTATATAGATAGTATCATCTACGATAGACGTTATGTATATTATGACGTCACAACCCTGCCATTAAATTAGGACAGGAGCAATTTCATTCCTTCACAAATTCCTTGTACGAAGAGTGAAGTGTTACCCTAAACAAAGAAATTATGATATATATGTTTTATTCTCTTGTTTTACCACACATTGATTTTTTTTTGTACACTATGGGGGAGCTGTGCCCAAACAAATAGTTCACGTATCCAACGATTGCAAAACAAATTCGCTCGAATGGTTCTTGGCATGGATTTATTCACATCGGCAGGTTTTCTATTATGCACTTTAAATTGGCAGTCAGTTTAACAAAGAATCCGGTATGGTATCAACAAACGGTTGATATATTCAAAATTCTCCATGGGCGAGCTCCCCGTTACTTAATTACCTTAATACAACACAGAGATGTTAACTATACAACTCGTTGCGCAACCCGTAGCCCGTTATCTGTTCCCAACACCAAGAACTGAACACCTGAAAAGGTCAATCTGCTATTGTGGTAGTAAACTCTTTAACAGCCTCCCGATCACTGTTTACTGTTGTAGTACTATCGCTTAGTCACTTACACATTTGCGTGACTTCTTTTTATCTTTTTTTTTTTAATCAAATATGTTTTTGTTAGTCTTTGTTATTGTTTTCTTTGATCTTTTTATTAATTGTTTTGGAATGTTACAATATCTGTTATGTTTACGTGATTTGTATCACAGGGCTCCTTTGGAAAGCAGTCCTCGAGACTGTAATCACTACCTTGTCTAAGTAAAACGTGAAATAAATATAACAATGAATGTTAAAGCTGTACTGTCTAGTCTTCAAACGTAGTTTTCACAAGTCATTCGAGCAGCATAAAACCACTACTTGTCCGGGTTTTGATCACCATAATGGAGTACACATCTTCATGCCAATGGTAGGTAAAGTTTATCTAGCACACGGAGTATTAAGGCGGAATATGTGAACAATTATTGATAATTTGTACGTGTGGGAATATTAATTAACCATTCCATTATGATACATTGTAATAGAAATTAGGTCTTTCTTCCCAAATGGTCTAATTTTAACCCTGTATATTATACCCCCTCTCCCCTCCCTTCCCCCTCCCACTCTCTGTCTCTCTCTCGCTCTCTCGCTCTCTTCTCTCTTTCTCTCTCCCCAATCTCTTTCTCCTTCCCCCTCTCTCTCACTGTTGCTCACACAGCATAGCACCCCCAGGTAAAAAAAAAAACATTACAAAACATTAATTTTCAACTGGTTTCAACTTGATTCGACTCGTGCTAGTTGGAACCAGTTGGCACAACTGGGAAACTCCTATCATATCAGTATTTTCCAGTTGAAATGAAACCCATTGACCCAACTGGCACATGCTGAAAACATACAAGTTGATTCCAGTTGAAACCCATTAACCATACTGGTATAAATCAGTACACCCGTTGATACCAATTAAAACCAATAGGCCTTACTGGTATATCTACCAGTTGATTCTAGTTGAAACCCGTTGGTCAAATTAGACCATCTGATACCATTTGATTCCAGTTGGAACCCATTGAAACTCGATGGGTGTTTTCTCCACTTGAACACCAATAACCAACTTGCATATCATTAGACAAGTTAATACTAGTTAAAACCAATAGGCCCTACTGGTATATCAGTTGATTCTAGCTGAAACCCATTAATCAAATTGGACCATTATATACCAGTTGGAGCACATTGAAGCACAATAAGTGTGTCTACCAGTGGAATCCACTTGAAATCTATTCAACATACTGGTATATCATTTGACCAGTTGAAATTGGACCATTATATACAAGCAGGGATGTGTAAGGAAGGAGGATAAACAAACATTCAAACAACATTCTGTATGGGTTATAAAGCGTGCTCATGAATGTCAACGGTACATGTATTCCATCATCATGACAATGCTTTTATGTTCCATATGCGGGGCCGACATTTAGCTGTTGTGAACTTTTGTAAGCTGTTGTGAACTATTATAAGCACTTGCAGGTAGTCATTGCAATGTTCAGTTTGTGGATAAATGTTGTCTATTATCCTGCTAATTTCTACCTTTGATGATGTTACAAGGGAAATTTTGAGTTGGAGGATATTTTTGGAGGCGGGACTTATCAGTGCTGAGAACAAATTAAGAAAAATTATTTTAAAATAAAGGACACAAATTTCCATCGAATAGTTAGTGATTTTGTTTTTTGTGTTGCATCAAAGAAAGGTACAAAGAAAGGTGAATGCCACCGTTTTTGCTAAATGTGTGTCAATCTGATTAATATATTTTTCATCATGTCACGCTTGAGTAGATACACCATTAAGATTCAAATCTCACATGATAAAAACATAAATTGTGCTGAGAGAAAGACTAATTTAAGATTTTGGATTTAAGGTGTATGCAATGCCTATAATGAGTTCCTCACACATTGTATGACATTATCACCGACACTTTTAATTTACACAGTATGTGCGTTAACAGGCACTGATGGATAAAAAACAACCACTGTTATCATGTTGCAACTAGTGGACCGCACTCCTACAGAAAGCAAAAATATGTGTTGCCAAGCCCCAAAGTTATGCAATATTTCATGTTGTTTTTTTTATTTTTCATACAGTTCGAAGTTTTTTGTGTTTTTTGCTTCATGGAAGACCTAAATGATAATTCCGTCGCTTTGACCATTCACAAAAGAATATGTTCTCTGTTTCCAGGCAGTTTGTACGTAACAGAAAATCGATTAATAATAATAATAATAATAATAATAATAATAATAATGATAATAATACATAGATTTTATATAGCGCACTTTCCATCTCAATCAGGTGCTCAAGGCGCTTCCGAAGAAATTAAAGAGAGAGAAAAAATACAATACAAGTATGAACTTTATGAACCATTATACAGGTAACTCTTTAGGTTGCCCTTGAAGGTGGTCACTGACGTCAAGGTTTTCAAACTCTGTGGTAGAGAAGTCCACAGGGTTGGCCCTGCATGTGCAAAGGCCCGTTCTCGACCCCACGATCTCTTTGAAACCGGAATTTGCAAAAGCAAATGTGGAGGATCTTAAGGTTCGTGGTGGTTGGTAGCTGTGATTTAAAGATTTATTGTAACTGGGGGAAGTTCCGTTGACAATATGACAGACTAAAAGAAGTATTTTAAAGGCAAGGCGTTCCCTCAGGGGTAATCAATGAAGACTTTTCAAGACAGGGGTGATGTGGCTGCGCTTGCCGGTTAAAGTTACAATGCGTGCAGCTGTATTTTGTAACTTCTGCAGTTTCCCAATTTGAGAGTCTGGTAAGTTGTATAGCAGGCCATTACCAAAATCGAGCCGCGACGAAATGAGTGAATATACTAGTTTCTCTGTTGCAGAGCGAGTAAGATACTTTCTTATAAATGCAATGTTGCGCAATTGATGGCGAACTGATCTGCAAATACTTGTAATCTGATTGGACACAGACATATGGGAGTCAAAAACAACACCAAGGTTGCGACATGATTTTGACAAGGGAATGTTGCTACCTGAGATGGAAATGGAATTAATGTTTAATTTCTTGAGTTGAGATTTTGAGCGAAAAAGTAGAAACTCACATTTACTTTGGTTCAAAATTAATTAGTGTGACTTCAACCAATATCCATTATACACCTTTCTAGATTACCAATAGCTTGGGTGGCACTAGTTTGATTGGGTGGAAAAGAAACAAAAAACTAAATATCATCCGCATATAAATAATAATGAACAGAATGACGTTGGAAAACACCTTTGAGCCATCTTAAGTAAACGGAGAATAAAATGTGCCCTCCAACAGAACCTTTGGGGACACTGCAGACCATTGATCGAGATGAGGAGGTAACACTATTCAGAAGGACTAACTGTGAATGTGAGGAAAGATGAGTTCAGTCATTCTAAAGCCTTGCCTTGAACCCCTAAACTGATCAGGGTATTTATGAGTAAAGTGTGGTCTACAGTGTCAAATACGACTGATAGATCTAAAAGTACCATTGCTGTTACTGAACAACTGTCCATTTTCTGTAATATGAAACTGGATACATTAGTGAGGAGTGTCTCGACACTATAATGAGGTCGGTAGACGGACTGAAATGGGTCAAGTAAATTGTGTTCTATTTAATAGTCTGTCGGTCTTAAAAGACAACTCTCTCCAGAATCTTGAACAAAAAAAGGAAGATTACTAACTGGACGGTCATTTTTTTAGTGATTCACAATCTACACATTGTTTTTTCAACAAAGGACGAATGAAGGCAAATGTCAAAGCTGATGGGACAGTGGCTTCATCTATGCTTCCATTTATTATCTTACAAATTATTGAAGCAAAAGTAGGCGCACAATCCTTGAAAAGAATTGTAGGAATGGGATCTAAAGGACATGATTTTGGAGGTAGTTTAGGAAAAAGTTGAAGGATGTCATCCGCAGAGATTTTGCTGAAAAGTATCCAACGTGTAAAGGGTTAAGTATGGTGACAGGATTACCACTGCTGGTATGAATGTATGTATTCATTTGCGATTGAAATTTCAACATGACATGTCACTCAAGCGTGATTTACTGATGGAAAATGTTTATTTCACATAATTATAATATTGATCAGACAACAAAAACGTTTTAACGTGCACCAGAAACAGAATTCACCAAAATCTTGTTTTACAGACTCCCAAAACTGACTCTTGTGACTTTTGAAAAGTGACAATGTTGCCTTTGATATGTGCTCACTCATGCATGACTGAGCGGATTAATGTGATTTTCACACGGAAGTTAGTCAATAAGTGAAGGAACAATCCTGCCATGTTATGTTGCTTCAAACCTCTTTAATAAAAAGTTATGTTATTTTGCTTAGGGGGTGGGATGGGACTTATTTTATTGTTGTGTTTACATCAACATTCTAACTCTCTCAGTCCTATTGGCAATACACAGGACTATCAATGGTCGGTAATGAGACGGTTAAGATGCATCCACTCACAGAGATATAGCCTAATGCATGAATACAACTCGTACTAGAGCAACAGGGTCGGGGCCTAGTCTTTACTACCAGACATGGTTGTTTCAAGAGTCAGTAGATTCATTATCCATTTCGTGAATTCGTTAGATATATTTCTCAATTGCGTCTTAGGGCATAGGACTGTCAATATTCAAATATGTATAAATATGATAATACACTGTATAAAATCAATTAAAACTTGCATTTGCACACTCAGTGAGTGTTTAGCAACAGCACTACTGTATTGGCTCTCAGTCCTGTATTTCGTAAATGTTGTAAATATTGATCTATATGCATGTACTTGGAAAGCCTTACGATTATCTTTAATATCGGGTTACGCCATTTCCTGACCTACTTTATCTGACCCACTCTTTCTGACCCACTTTTTTGCCATTCATTTTGTACACGAGGCAGTTTTCATGAGACGGCCTCTGTTATTGGCTACTGTGCTAATGAATATTCAACACTATGGCTTGTCGAAATTCTACACCCGGGTGCGTTCTCATTCACTGCATGCACGGCACAATGCACAGTATGAAGTATGCTGGCATATGCATACATGTACTCTGTGTGTGTACAGTGTGTGTGTGCAGTTAGCGAGCTAGCTGCTCGCTCATTCACTTTCCTAGTATAGGTTAGCTGAGTGAAGCTGTAGGGATCATTTACCTCTCCTTTGCTTTCCTGTTTTTAGCCCTCTTTTGTGTCACCTTTTCCTCTGACTGCAATTTTTTCCGTGTGTGGATATATTGTGACGGTTCTGACAGCTGGATGTGGCATTTTGTTGAGTTTTTGGTGAGTTTCGGGCTGGTTTAGAATGCTTGGTATATGACTGTTGTGTGATGACTGAGGTGTGACTGCCGTTTGTTTTTGCTCGCCGTGAACGCATTACGTGTGTGTAAGACTGGGCTGTAGCGCGAACAATACGATAATAGGTAGACATAGATCCGAGGTTTTTTGCTTTGCATCCTTTTCAGTCGCATTTCAGTTCTAATTTGGTTCACAATCCTGACCAGCACTGTTTCAGTTATCGTGTAGCTTTCATCAGTATACCTCTAAACAGTTTTTTGTGTAGTTTAAATCAGGTGTGTTCTCAACACTTCAAATTTCATCGCAAACCCAGTCCCAAACACTCGTTTTGCTGTGATCGTGTTGTGGCTGTCGTGCAGAGAGAATGGCTGCTGTCCTCTTTTATTCTCTAGTTGCTTTCTTCCACAGGTTCTGCAAGCAGCTTGTCACAGTTTACCCCCTTTTGATGATATGTATATATGTATATCTTGTATAATAAAGAGAGCCTGCTCAGCACGTGTTTCATTCTTCCTTTCTTCATCTTTCTAGTTCTCTGAACCCCAAATGATGAACAAAAAAAAATCCACAATAACTATGTAAAGAAAGAAACAAACAAAAATCATCACACTTTTTTTCTTTTTCACTTCCAACAAATCTGTTTCTATGGACCTTTTTTTCCCTCCATGATGCATGTTCTAAAACTGTACTCCTCAGAGGGCAATGATTATATCAATGTAGTAACTAAATTCCTGTAAATTGTTTCAAGAAAATCACAACTTTTCTTCACTTGAGGTAAATGTCGTTTATCATGGCAAAAATACCATCAAAGTTTGAGGTGTAAGAACACTCCCTGAAAGAACATGGAGAAAAATGAATACTTAACATCACATTCGCATTCCTTTGCAAAATGTAGACATCACATGCCTGTCTGGAAGGTCATAATACTTAATAGTTTGAGAACTTCCCCCAAGACAAGCCTGCAATGTTTACATTTTGCAAAAGAATGTGTTGATGCATAGTGTAGCATCCAGACTACGAAGGTCACTCGTAGGACGTTGATAGTCTACACTCTAAAACTTTTTGTTCTCCTCTTGTTATAAACATGCTCTTATCTCTTGACTACCAATGCTACCAATGCTAACAAAATCTTGCTTCCGTGATAAAATCAAACATTTTTCTTTATTTGTTGGTTATCTTATTGTGATACTTGCGCTTCTTTTGGATCGTGCCTTATAAAAATTCTCGGAGTACAAATATTCATTGTGTCCAGGAACGTAAGACTATCAGTTGTTTCTAATATCAGCTCGCACCCTAAAGCGCGTTCTCATTGACATCCCATTCGCAACCGCTCTCTGATTACACTCTCGGAGTCACGTGGCTTAGTCCACGCGGGAATTGCCGGCGCCGGACTCCTCCACTACAGAAAAAGGGGACGGTGCTCTCAGAAAGAAAAAAATGTAAAAAACACTGGATTTTTGTGGGACAATAAGATAAAAGTGAGTTTGTTTATCCTTGCTGTATTATTGAAGAATACATCATCTCATGAAAATGTTATTGAATGATTGAATAAGGAATATTTTTTATAGAAATTTATTATGCACCCCTATCAAACAGTCGATGACTCCAATATTTTTTTCTCTAGCGAGATTAGGGGAAAAAGAGACGGGAGATTCCATTTTGTTCTAGGGGATTTAGAGCATCATGTCGGGAGGGACAGATAAAAAAATAATAAATAGTCTAATAAAACCTAGCAAACATGAAATAATTATAACACAAACACATATCTATTTACTCAACTTTTTATCACAACATGGCATTTGTGCACAGTAATAGGTTTTCTAGTGTCCTTGTATCAACTCATTACCCACATACAATGGTACAAAGGAACAGCTGATATCGGCATGTGCGTGCGCTCGCAGGCTGTGGCCGATTGCAGAGAGCAAGGATTTCTGTCTCAGCTGTGAAAAGCTCTGGCGTCTATGAGCTAGCGTGTAAAAAAAAAATGCGCCTCCTGGCCGCCTCTTTGGCCGCGCCGGCGCGAATGTTCGACAAGCCATACCATAGTCTTGAATATTCATTAGCACAGTAGCCAATAACAGAGGCCGTACTGAGTGAATGTCAAAAAAAGTGGGTCAGATAAAGTAGGTCAGGAAATGGCGTAACCCATCCAATAACCTGTCTGACCACTGGCTTATAAAGGTTGAAGTTCCTGTCTCCTCTTCTAAGTCATTAACTCTTTGTGTGCCACGTGTGCCTTTTGTTTCAAAATTTGTCGAAAAAAATACACTTGAGCCCCAGTTTGTCTGGCAAACAACAGGTGACATACAGGTTTCCACGTATACTTGTCTAGACCGTTTTCGTAATGTATGCAATTTTGCACACGGCCGCAACCTCGGACAAACAACCGCTGCCTGTCGTCTGCACCGACATACATGCGTGTACACAATGCATGAGTGGCGAATACAGTGCGCTTGATTCACTTTTCTCTTTGAACTAATTCAGACCTCCTTGTGGACAATATATTTGTCAGATTTACAGAGCTGGCATATAACAGTTAGTAAGATTATCAGGAGTTCAGTTTCTCCGAGGAAAGTTTATTTTTTTGAGAAGAAAGTTCGGTAATAATCGGCGATAATTGGGGTGAAGCACTGCTGCTGGCACGGGACATGCACAGGACTCTTCATATGCAGTGCAGCACGGCCCGTAATGCAACGTTTAAGATGTCTTCCATTCCCGAAACAAAACAAAAAAAACTCTAATAGTGCAAACTCTATGTCAAGGTATGCGGAAGAAAAGACTTAACAGACAAAATCACGAAAGACAGTTACATTTCCTCCGAGTATTATTTTTATGGGAATGGGCCGACAATCACCACGGTCAACCGGTAAACCCAACCTGCCGCAGTCTCCGCGAAACCTGTATCGTACCATGCGGCCAGCTTCCCGAGAGAGAGTATATAGCCATCGATCCGCTTCCCAAACGGCAGAAAGTTACTGAACCATCTCTCAGTTTGCTGAGCACATACCCTCATTAAATAACAAGATGTTATCGTGTCACTGCAATTTCATAAAGTACTGTATACCTTATTACGTACGAGTTGTATGTAAATACAGTGTATGTAAAACTACTCCTTCACATACGTTTGCATTTATTTTTTAGAGGATTATTTTTGCATCTTTACGTAGCGTCAGCTCCACGCTGTGGGACGGACCAGCTTCTGCTTCTGTTTTCGCTAGCTGCCAAAGCTGACCCTTCGAATACCTGGTGGTAGAAACACCCTTATCCTTCAAAAAATCCTGGAGCCGCTTGACAGCCATGCTGTCAAAAGTTCCTGTAGATGTCGACGACATCGTAGAATTCCCTCTTTAAAAAAAAACCTCTTTCAGGTTATATAAGACTGCAAATATAAAGGATAACTCAGAAGATCCGCTTGATTTGAACGCGACGATATGCGGACAAGATGGCGGAGAGCGCTAAGCTTGACCAAGGTAGCAACAGTAACTATGAATGACGTCATTCTGCATACATTACGAAAACGGCCTGTTAGTTTCAAGTATGATTGCAGTGCAGATGAAAGATGAAGCCCACAGCCATTGCTGGAAAATCTGAGCTCATGATGAGCAAAGTATTCAAGTTCTCTTCTCATTGGGGTGACACTGACATATCAAAATGCTTGAAAATGATTCAGATCTCTTCCTGCAAGCTGTCTTGCTGGCGTTAGTTCACCTTTGATCAGTCTGTTGCTCTAGTCCTCGACTTGCATAGTGCCCTGCTAGTATCGGTAGTCTACAGACTCAATGGTGACCATATTTCTAATAAAAAACATGTTTCTGGAAGCTTAACATCTGACTTGCCTGGTACATGCATGGGCGACTCTGGTCTCAAAAGTTGTGTGCCTACCGGCTATCCTGGGCCATGTTGTATATATTTCTTCAACTTTTTTAACTTACCATTGATGGTAACTGCCATAGCAACAGTAACTAAGCTAAAAGCCCATTGGCTTCTACCATGATAGTTACCATCAACGATAATAACAACTCAAAATATAATTATGTGCAACAGGTAGTGTTATTTGATCTCTCATGAGTTCATCGTTCTACTCCTTGAGGAGCCATCGTCTGTTTAACCATCGCTGCTCTTGGGTCTGTAAAGCCACACCTCGTCTACACCATCTCCTTCTGAGAAGTGAGGCTCCCAGTACGGCACGGGGAAGCGGCACGCCACCACCAGCGCTGATGGCTTCATCTCCAGCGACATCTTGGCTTCTAAGGAGCCCATCTGAAAGAACAATAACATTACTAATCTAATCTGTTGCTCAGGGTTAGATTTTTAGGCTTTGTGATCCATTGTCCAGTAAAGCATGGAACTACAGTTACGAAAGGGCTGTGGCTTTATGGACTAGTAGATGTGAAGTTTATTCATAACCTGATGTCTATTGTCTGTACAGCACATGAGAGTTACGCTGCTCAGTATCTGAGTGGAGAAAAAGCCAACCAGCATATACACAGGCTCAGTAAAGATCAGGTTAATGCAAACTAGCATTAGTAAGAAGGAGAAAGAGAAAAAGGAGAAAAATAACAAAAGAAGACAAGGGAGACTTGGAAGGAGGAGGGGGAATTATCAAGGACACACTTTTTCTGCATACATCTGAAAGAATAATACCTAGTACATGTAAATCAAACAAGTTTGACCCATTCTTCACTGAGCTCGCATACATGCTTATGCGGGCTCACTTTTTTTCTAGTCAGATAATAAGAAGCACGACTCCCATATAATCTGCTACTTAGAAAGTAGACCACAGGCTACTCTATAGGAAACAATCAAACTACTTCCCATTCAATTGCAAATTTTCACATCCTAACTGGACCAGGGTTTACAAAGACAGAAGATCTTACCATGAGCAATGTGTTTAAAGTCATTCTGAGAACGAAGTGGACTAGTGGTCACTGGTAAACATGATGACTGTCCTGTCTGCAGGACCTTTTCATGTTGGATTTCAGATTTTATGATCTAAGTTGTGGAAATACATGAAATGAAAATTAATATTAATTATGGTATTAAGAAAGAATTCCTTTTGTACCCCCATCTTTGTTTTTGTTCTGTAGCGTAACATGCTAACAACCCTGGCTTACCCTTACCCTGACTCTAACCCTAAGGACACAGGGGTCCGGGTCCTTCAAAAAACTAGAGCAATTTACCTGCCATGCAGTCCTTAAATATGCCTCTGCCTCTTTGCTAGCTCTATTTAGATTTATTCTTAGAAAATGTGTATGTTTGGTGGGCAATGTATTATTGAAGTCCGATGTGAAATAAAAATAAAAGGATTAAACAAGAACAAACTAATTGCAGTTTGATCCGTACTTTATGAGTAACGGGAGTAAAGAGACTAAATGAGATCCCGTCCACGCATGTGCAGTCAATATCCGAAGAGTACACAATCTCTTATCCCAAGTAAAAGCTTTGAGTTGCACAGAATGGCAGAAGATAAAGCGCTTCTCGCTGTGTTGATAGCGCTATAACTTAAGTGTAATCCATCAAATAGCTCCCACAAGAATTCCAGAACATGTTCAACGCTGGCGAAATACATGTTCATTGCCTTGCTCCTTGCAAAAGTGTCCCATCTCATCAGGGAGACTCAGTATTGCTTTTTAGTGGATTCTCTCCAAGATGCACACATTAAGGCAACGGTTCTCACATGAAGACCCGTTTAGAAATGGATTGCGCCAAGCCTGCAACAAAGAAGATCAAGCTTGTTACTCAAAGGGTGAGACATGCCAGATACTGGCTGTGTTAGCAAATGTGCACTAGATAGTATTATTGGTTCTCCGAGCATCATTTTCTTTAGAAGAGGGAACCAAGCTTGTGTTGGCCAATTAGGTACAACAACAATCCCACAAGCATCATCATTCAGAAGTTTCTGTAGGCACCTGGCCACCAGGCAGAATAGAGGAAAAGCATAAAAGTTGAACTGTTTCCAATCTACTGAGAAAGCATCAATTGACTCTGCCTTGGGATCAGGCAGCTGAGATAAGTATCTTGGCAGTTGTGCATTTAGCCTTGAGGCAAAGTTATCTATTACAGGGATGCCAAAATGCTGGACTATTTACTGAAAACTTTTCTTGCTCAGCATCTGTTCTAGTCTGTTGTTAAATGTTTGTGACATACGATCTGCTTCAACATTCATTTTGCCTGGAAGGTAGGCAGCTGAAATCCAAATGTTACACTGTGCACACTGTTCCCAGATGTGGCGTGCCATGTCATTATATAAGGGTGATTTCATACCCCCCCCCATGTTATTCAGATATGTGACTGCAGTGACATCATCAATTCTGATCAAGACATGTACATTGCTCATGTCTTTACAATAGGCCTAGAGGGCCAAGGAAGCTGCTCTGATTTCTAAGAAATTAATGCCAGCAAGCAGTAGCTCTGCCTTCGCTAATTCCTCATTATTCCATCTTCCCTCTGTGCTAGTATGCAAATCAGTGGCTCCCCAAACATTACCACTTGCATCTGACTGAATTTCTACAGAGATTTTGTCTCTCGTGATCGGCAGGAAGCTTGTCTGAAGATTGAAAATCCACCAATGCAAATCTAGACTTGCACCTTGTGATAGTTTCATTCTTCTATCATAATGACCCCTGTTGAACTTCAGAGCTTTAACTTTGTCATTCTCAATGCATCGATAATGGAGGGGCCCATATTGCACTGCCGGGAAAGTAGCTACAATTTTCCCATTGACCCTGGCTACTTTTCTTATAGACAGTGACGTTTCCGCCAGGAGGGCAGTGCATGCATCTTGTAAATCTTCTTTCTTCTCTTTTGGCAGGGTGATTCTCTGGGGAAACCCCAGATATTGCAGTTCCTTGACTGGTTTCAACTCCGACTTTTCAGGATGAATCAGAAACCCCAATTTGTCAAGCAACAAAGTTACAGCATTTACTGATCTCAAAGTAGACTCCTCAGAGCTCCCTATGATGAGGGTGTCATCCAAACACCCTAGTACTAAATGCCCTGCCTGTGGCAGCATAGAAAAAACTGGCTTTAGCAGTTTCGTAAACAGACATGGGGCGGTGCAGAGTCCATTAGGTAGCACTTTATATTGCCATAGCACACCTTGCCAAAGAAAACGCAAGTACAAGTATTTACGCTGGGATTCATGCTCAGAAACAGTATAGTAGGCATCTTGCAGGTCGACTGAAGCTAAGAAACAGTCTTGATGGATAATTGATTCTGCTGTATGAATGCTGTCCATCTTGAAGTGTATATCGATAAAGCATGAATTCTTTTAATTCTGACAGATCGAGTATAACTCGAATCTTGCCATTCTTTTTTGGTGTAATAAAGATATTAGAAATGAATTCTCCTTCAGTGTGTTCACACCGTTTAAGAACATTTTTCGCTTCAAGTTTTGTTAATTTCTGATCGATTTGATCTCTCTTGTAGCTGCTAAAGGCATATGGAGAACATGGTTTAGTTTGCCTTGGTGGAGGTAAATCGGGGTCGAATTCGAGTTTGTACCCTCTCAAAAAATTCAAAATAAATGGGTCTGCAGTAATTTGTGCCCATTGATTGTAAAAAAAGCTTCAGTCGACCTCCTACAACTTGTGAGTGTGAAACAAAATTCAAATGTGAATTATCACCCACCTCATTAGGGTCACTGGTGGGCTTGGAGTTGTTTGGCTGGTTGTCTACTTCCTTGCCAGCCCCTGACGATAAGGCTGTTGTGTTTGTCTGCCCCGAGACTGGCCCGTCATTGGAGTGTAAATGTGGGCTGGGGGGATTCGCTTCCATGGTGGGCGTTGCCCCAAAAAGGGGAACGTGGATTTCCTGCGACTGGCTTGCGATATGATTCACGAGTGGACCAACGTCCAGCACGTGGCTGAGAACGGTATCTGTCAGTCGGCTTCTTTTAGGAGTTGAACTGCCTGCTTGGTCTCATTCTTTGGCCTTTCATGACACCAGCAACTGCTTTTTGCTGTTCCTGCAGCTCTTTAACCTGCCTCCCCAAATCATCTCCAAAGAGATAATTAGTAACAGGATTCGAATGTTGAGCACAGTTAGCATCAAGTTCTGTTTTGATCAGATCCCTTCTGACCTGATTGAGCTCGTAGTTGGCATGGCCCAACAAACCTAAGGCAATATTTTGGTCTTCTGTGAGTGTGGCTGCCTCCAAAGTAGTTGCAAAGGCAGTAATGCCAGCCATGAGAGCCTTCCCAACCTTCTGAAGTTTCAGATCCTTTGTACGAGTAGGAGTAGAGAGATTCTCCCACACGATAGGATTAACCTTTGGTGTTTTCATGGGTGGTCAGTTCCCTGGCATGGGGTACTTCTTGTAAGTTTCATTGAGGGCAGTCTTATCAAGGGGCTCCTGCAGATAAAATCTCACTGTGTTAGCTATTTCCTCATCTAGGTGTTCACCAACCCCGGTCGGTACAGCAAATTTAGCTGCAAACACAGGAATTTTTTCGGTGACTTCGACGCTCTTGCTTTCTTCTGTATTTTGAACCTCTCATCTTTCCTGGTAGTCTTGGAAGGCTTGTCCAAGCTTGGCTTAGCCTTACTTGGTTGTTTGAGCTTAGATTTATCCTTTGGGTTTGGCTCTACCTTGCCCGCAGACGGTACGGAGGATCCCCGCTGCTCGCCCGGGGAACCGGCGGGCGCGGGCTTAGCTCCGAGTTTCGTAGCGGAGCTTGGCGCAGTGGTGCCGCTAGCTGCTGCGCTCATGTCTGACTCCATAAGAAGAAACTTGTTTAGAACTTCGGAAAAAACCCTCCGAAAGGCGAAAAACAAATTTTAATCGGGAACTCTCTCCAAACATCACTCGCTGCAAAATTTGACATGAAGTTTTGCGATAAAAGCATGAAATTTTTGGCTGAAAATCTAGCTAAAATGGCGGTCGCTTCGGCACAAAGCAACATGCAACAGACGAATTGACTGCATATGCGCGGACAGGATCTCATTTAGTCTCACTACGAGAGTTACGAGATAAAATATCATGTTTAGCCAAGTTTGGCAATGTTCATTGACCTCTTACTTCTTTGACTTCCATTCTAACCAGTGTGTCTAAATCCATTCTTGTATCAAGTTTGTTGAACTCTTAGCCTGTCCCAATGAATAGAGCCCACTGCCACACCTCTAATCCCCATTGTGCCCGCCCTGTGCCAATTTTTTTTTCCGGCCTTGTTAGTTGCACATTATTTTCTGTGTTGGCAATTTTTAACCACTATATTTTGAAACCTATACACTTTTACAGGAAAACTTGTCCACAAAAGTTGTAGAAAATTTTTCAGCTTTATTATGATATCAAATTTCTGCGGAGATCTTTTTTTGTTCATTTATCATAAACTAAAAATAAATGTCAAGTTGTAATTTTTTATTTTGAAGTCATTTCTGTGCTATATTCAGTTGAACTGCATACATGCTTTTATATCTTCAGATCATATTCATAATGTTATATGTTTATATGGTAACTTGCAATTGGCATTTTGTGAGAAATATCCCCCTTGGACCCCTCAAATAGGCTATGTCTTGACTTGAAACGATTGGGTGCACAATGTACATCCTGTATATCAAATACAAAACACCAAATTACTAAAGAAAATCCAGTCTGAAAGGTGTAAATAAACATGCGTAATTTGAAGCCGACTAGCTGGTGCATGCGATGCTATGAACAATAACGTATGCGAAGCATTCAGTACACGAGCATAAACAATGGCTGCTATTACCAATGCATGCAAGGGCGCTTCTGGCATTCTGGCGGTAGTGCGCTTGTGTGCACAGAGCAGTCAATCGATGAAACAACAGAATAATAGCGCTATGGCACTCTAAGAGTTAAAATGAGCAAATTTTGGCAAAGTTCATTGACCTTTGAGTTTTGAAGTTGCAGGGATTTTATCAAATATGCCATCAGTCTTTCTCCATTATGTGATTCATCTCTGTGCCATGTTTAGTTAAAATTGCACAATTGGATTTGGATATATTGAGAAAAATATTGATTTGGGGGCAATTTTTAGCCAATTTTAGCAAAGTTCATAAACCTTTGACTTCTGACCTTTTAGGAATTTTACCCAAACTTACCTCCATGAAGTGATACATCTCTGTACCATGTATGGTTTGGACTGAATCATTAGATTTAGATTCAATGTGAAAAATAGCAAATTTTGGCAAAGTTCATTGACCTTTGAAAAATTTCACGAAAAAATGTCATCAGTCTACCTCCAACATCCATCTTTGCACCATTTTTGGTTGGTATTGCACCATTTGATTTGGATTTATTTGGAAAAATATCACTTTGGGGGCAATTTTTAGCTCATTCTTTAGCCAAAGTTCATTGACCTTTGAAGTAGTGATTCATCTTTGCACCATGTTTGGTTGGTATTGCACCATTAGCTTTGGATTCATTTTGAAAAATATAAAGTTTGCTGCAGTTTTAGCCAATTTTGGCAAAGTTCATTGACCTTTGAACTCTGACCTTTCAGAAATTTACCTAAAATGTCACCAGTCTTTCCCCTAGTAATGGTCAATCTTTGTACCATGTTTAATGAGAATTGCATCCTTGGATTTGGATTTATCGTGAAAAGGATCAATTTTTTACAATTTTTCACAAAGTTCATTGACCTCTGACCTCTGGCCTTTCAGGTATGTTACCAAAAATGTCAACAGTCTAACCCCAAGTAGTACGAATGGACGGACGGATGAACAACCCGAAAACATAATGCCCCCGGCTAGTTCGTGGCGGAGGCGTAAAAATAATTTTAAAAACTTTTCTCATCTTAATCATATAAACATGAGAGAGAGACACTATATTATTTGTATGGATGGGGGTGGGGGTACAAAAGGAACTCTTACCCTTAACCATTTTACGGTAATTCCTAAAAATGATCCAGTTATAATGCAGGACTTGTACATTCCCTTTCGATTAAATGCACTCTTTTTATGAACAAATTTTGCCCATTTGTGTCGGAGGAAATGTCGCCCAACAATATTTCTACTCATTTTTCTCACCATTTGTTCAACACCAAATATGACAATGACATCATACAGGCTAAGGTCCACATTCCAGAGATTTGTTCTATGAAATGATGTCCTATTCTTGACACCAGCCTGTCGAGCAGCGAGTCTGGAATACCAGACTAGCCACGGGTTGAGCTCGTAGCCGACTCCCTGGTAACCATGCTTGGCTGCTTCAATGACCTGGGTTTCAGGAGGCAAACAATTATGATCAAGCATTTTGGCCATGGTAAGTTTTTTTGTGATGTTTATCGCAAATCTCTTCAGAATCAATTTGTCAATTTTCTTGCATGCTGTTTAGCATTATAACACAGACGTTGAGACCCACATTTTTTTTTCGCTTTAGCCGATTGCTCACCATACCAGTAGATGATCAAAACATACAGAATTTGCATTTCAGACTACCTATAAAACAACATGCTTACCACTAGTATTGTAACCTTTTAATTTTCCAAGCATATCAAACTTAATTCACTAAAATATCTAACAGCACAGTTGAAAATTAACAACACTTTCAATGTCTCTGTTTACCGACAAATGAACTTGAAAGAGCAGGGAGGCTCAGTTACCTAGCTGTGCCTGCTGGGATGACTGCGTGTAAACAATGAATGATTATACACAATGCAGAAATGATCGTACAGACACTATAGCTCAAAAGGAATAAGCCTTGGGAAAGGGAAAGGGTAGAAAGGGAAGGAGCCGCATTTTTAAGCTGTGGTACATTTTGTCCAGGTCAGCATGAAACATGATGCTTTTTAGGCTAAAGCATCATGTTTTGTGCTGAACTGGACAACATATACAGCGGTTCAAAACTGTGGCTCCTTCCCTTTTCATTTCCCTATGCCAATTCCTTGGAGCTGTTGTATAGTGCAGTGTCACATGTAGAGGCTTTTGTACTTCTGTGAATACTCCCTTTGCATACCATGAATGCATGCGTAGCCACGTTGGTGGTTGAACTCTGAACATGCAGTACTGCACCGTCTGCACGCACGTAATGTGGACTCTTGCACATGTGTATGGATTCTTACACATGTTTAATCAATGTTCTGCAAAAGGAGGTTTTGATGCAAAAAAAAATATCTGTTGCATTTCCCTCGCTAGGCAATGTGGCTCTAGCGAGTGCTAAAAAAACGGGGCCAATTTCCTTTGTTTTTTTTTCACTCTTATAATCTTAGGCTGGGAGTTTACCTCAATTCCTAAGCTATTAGCAGGAATTTTGACTGTAGCCGATCTCGCTAGGTAAAAAAATGGGACCCGGGAAATGTCCTTGTAATAGGCGGGTTCTCACTAAACCCTTGCTCGTATAACTGGTTGCCTGTATTTTCACTTATACTGATCTTCTCGAGAAAACATCAATCAGCTCAAGAAAAATAGAGGGTCTTTACTGCGACCAGCCCGCTCACTGCGAGAGTGGGCTGTGCAAGCGGGGCTGTGTAGCAAGGAGCTTTGGAGCAAAGGGAGTCAAAATTCGCAGTGATTATATCAGATGGCTTCAGCAATTCTGTAACTCAAAACTCAAACCTATTGTATTGTACACATTAGCTTTAAATATAACAGTTGGTTGGTTGGTTGGTTTGAAGATGAATTTAATCCATGTTGTATTTTTTTATTGTTTACAATCTAAAGTGGTCCACAATTGAGCAACAGCAGCTACGATTGATGGTGAAGATTAAAAATTATGCGCATGTGCCAGTTCCCATTATCAATCATGATTATTCGTGTACAATTTGGAACAGCCAAGATGGCAGCATCCATGGACCATATTTGTTGAGAAGATCATGATCATGTGTGAAGAAGAAATATGTAAGGTTGCTTAACATTCTCCAACAGTATTGTAGTGCAGGTATACATTCAATAAATTTAGTCATTCATGAATATACTTGAAATGAGTAATTCATTAATCATGTGCACGCACGGGTCGATTCATCAGTTGTCGGAACCGTCATGCAAGGAAATTGGTGGCAATCCATCAGGACGAGCCATTCCACCAGGCAGCATTTGGAACTTCATGAAAGCTGTCCAAACTTACCGAAATATTACATTTCCACTCATGTCAGAACAGAGGTTCTTGAATTGAGACTAGTGTTCGAGCTCGAGCTGCTGGTCCATGTTTTTTTTTGGCACAGTGCCATAAACTTCACTAGATCTACAAATTTTATTTGGTAATTACATAAGCATAGCAACAATTAAAATGTCACTTACTATTCTGCCATCACCACTGCCTAGGTCCACCAACAATCCTTTGCTGATATTCATATCTCTAGTTGGATTTTGAGCAGTCCCACCCATTGCACTTGAAGTTGTCACTGGAGCTACGCGGCGGAGAGCCGTCAGCACATTCTCAACCTGCGCAGTCGTAGCGGGGACGTAAGGCAGGCAAACCCTACGGAAAGCCGGTAAAACGAAAGGAGTCGCAACAGCGTACAAGCCGCCAACTACTGCTCCTGTTACTCCAAAAATCAACACTCCTTTACCCCACTTTGATTTAACTTTAGGCTGCTGACTAAAAGATGTTTTGCTTTCCATTGTTTTCAAAGTTTTGATCTTGAATTTAAAGGAATATTATTTATTCCCAAATTAGCTCTGAGCAGCACTGACGTTAGTACTAGCAGACCACACACATTTTCACGCTTATTTTAACAGCGCATGCGCAAGTAAGAAAAAAAATCACTATAAATCTGCATCATCACATCAGTCATAATTTTGAGGATTGCAGAATGGTGTTTGTACAATAATTAATATATTTAGCTTACTTCCCAAAATATTCAATGAAATAAATATTAAAAATTTAAAAACAATTAAATTTGTTATGAAATGAGCTGTTAATATGATATCATCTATTAATTTTATTTTCTAATTTCACATTCTCTCAAAGATCTTGATTGGGTTGCTAAAAAGAATTGCCCGAACCTGTGAAACTGTTGAGTTTATCACACTGATCTCCCCACTTAGTGTAGAGATCAGTGGTTTATCACATGCATGCACAGGCAAACTGGCAAGACAACCCCAGCTAGGTTAGTCGCACAGGCACAGCCACAGAGGAAGTCTACTCCTTTTATTTCGAAATGGCTGGTAAAAATCAGAGTTCGCTATGGATGGGAGACGTAAGTATATTTTCTAAGTTTTTACTCAATGTTAGCGAAATTGGTTTTTGAGATGATGAATGTACGCTGAAAACACGTATTGGTTACGTGTGAATTCTGCCAGCCAGTGGCAGGACAGAGTGTAGCCCCGGGACTGCTTCCGCGCAGCCCGCTCACTGCGTGAGCGGGCTGGTCGCAGTAAGACAGAGTGCATCATCAGGCAGGCGCCTAGCCCCGGGACAGCTCCGGCGAAGGGAGAGCTCGAGAGCGTCCTGAGTGCTCGCCTTCATTCTCCTTGCGTCATGTGCGTGACGGGTGCGACTACTGTTCACATGAATTGATAACTCATCAACTGATTTCAAGTACATTAAAAAAAAAAAAAAAAACGTTTTCCCATAGACTTTCCACTATTCGGGTAACTTTCTACTCAAGCATTGAACTTGTACAGTCATGACAGTGTAGAAGATCGCCAATGCGCCTGTCACTGTGATGTGCATAAACCGTCTCTTTACAGGGGTAAGTCTAAAGTGTAATTTCGATTAAAGAATGCCCCGAATGAGACAGTTATTCCTGTCTACAAATGTGGTGGATGGCAAAACCTGATTCCAAGAATGATGTGAAATAATGACTAAACGATTAAAGTTTTTATTAAATCTCCTGTGTAAGATGAAGAGTTCCGTATTAAGGAAGACAACCTGTGTGTGATTTCTTTTTATTTATTTAAATTAGTTTGTTGCACATAATTGAATTTTTAGGCCGTTTCGCCAAACTTCATACACGGCCTATGGAGTTTGTAGTTGGTGGGCTACACTGTACCATGATCTTAGAATCTAGACAGGAATAAATGTCTCATTCGTGGGAATTCTTTAATCGAATTTACATTTTTTGACATTCATAGCCCCGTCATAGGAGCCAGATGCAATTGCAGCGGATCCGATCCAACGCTATAGAGACCGATTTATCGATTTACCATGATCTTTACTGTGACCAGCTAGCTCACACAGTGAGCGGGCTGTGTTACCCCACCAGCTACAGTGATCTTTACTGCGACCAGCTCGCTCACACAGTGAGCGGGCTGCGTTACCCCACCAGCTACTGTGATCTTTACTACGACCAGCTCGCTTACACAGTGAGCGGGCTGTGTTACCCCACCAGCTACAGTGATCTTTACTGCGACCAGCTAGCTCACACAGTGAGCGGGCTGTGTTACCCCACCAGCTACAGTGATCTTTACTGCGACCAGCTCGCTCACACAGTGAGCGGGCTGCGTTACCCCACCAGCTATAGTGATCTTTACTGCGACCAGCTCGCTCACACAGTGAGCGGGCTGCGTTACCCCACCAGCTACAGTGATCTTTACTGCGACCAGCTCGCTCACACAGTGAGCGGGCTGTGTTACCCCACCAGCTACAGTGATCTTTACTGCGACCAGCTCGCTCACACAGTGAGCGGGCTGTAGTTGGTAGGCCGTGTGTACGAAGTATGGCAAAACGGCCAAAAACTTCAATTACGTGCAACAAACTCATTTACCTAGAGAAAAATAAAATGACATCACTCACAAGTCGTCTTCCTTACATTACTCTAGATCTAATACCGGTACGCAAGTTACACTGAAAAAAATTGTTTTTTCTCATAATTTCACATAGTTTTTTTAATCAGGTTTTGCCTCCCGCCACAATCGTAATTTTCTCTAAATGTTGTCTACCTTTTCGTTGCTCCCTCACTTTCGGGTTTGAGATATGTACAGTGCTTCATTAATGGAGTCAGCGAAAGCACTGCCGAGAGCATGTTTTGTTAACACATAGCTTTGCACACAATAAGCCTTCGTGATGTTTACTTGCTCAAATGCTGTAAAAATTTAATTACACTATTTTAAATCATGAGGCGAAATAAAATATAGCATTACCTCTAAATTATTTGCAACATTATTAACGATGAACTACACATGTCCTGTCAAATATGCTATCAACTCAGAAACCAATGAGCACTACCACTTCTTACATGTACAGGGCTCGACAAACCCGCTTGCCCGATTGCCCGGGGCAAGTGAAAATGACGCCCGGGCAAGCATTTCTCAAAGACACTTTCCCGTCCGGGCAAGTGGTTATTTTTCACCAAAAAATATGAAAATAACATTGTTCTTACGCATATGCGAGAAAATTAATGTGAACATGTCTCGTATCATGTCAAACCAGGCAAACACAGCCGAAATTGGAGTGAGATCACTGAGATTTTGTCATGAAAATTCGTCTGAAACTCCGTTCCATGGACGCTGCCATCTTGAACTGAAAAATAAATTCTGTGCATGCGCGATATCCGCATTACCAATATTTTAACAAGATAAGCGCGATCGCTTGCGATCGCGAATGTGCGCATGCGCGATGTGAAATTTTTCTGAACAGCTTTACAATTTGTGTGTCTGGCGCCCATGAACCGTGTTTACGTGGATTACTACATATGGGACTGTGATGTGAAAACGTATGTAAGTGATTGTTGTATGAGTTCAGCACATATACCTGCCGTGGACCAGCAATGTTTTAATTGATTTGCCCATGATTTTGATCGCTACCAGTACACTTGAGATGGCAAACTGGGAGATCATGGGCCTAGTTCATAACTAACATGACTAAGTGTATCCACAACAGCCTACGGCTAGGGTAGTCAGGGGCAGCTAGCCGCCTAGCCGTCCCGGGGCTATAGGGTCTAAACGGATGCTAATACAGACCTAGAAATCACTTTTTGGACGAATTCAACGGCAAAGAAGTTGTCTAGGGTTAGACATTTTACTTTTGCAATGTGACTGTTTATAATCCTGTCAGCATGTTTACGAGTTACATGTATTATGACAAGCTTTGCCACCTACAAATTACACTGGTGTAGTCAGTGTTATCATGAATGCCTCTACTAGTCTTGTGGAAGTGTTCTGATACCTGCCTACATGTATTGAGCAGAGTCTGCTCCCAACATGCCCAATTATTAAGGGAGGTCAGGCGTCTGTACTTCATATTGAGTGAAAGCAAGAGAAGAGTACTATAGTTCGGAGAGTCAGTGCTAAACATGATGGACTCATATAATTAAAAACAAACACTAGTAACTTGTCAAACTCTGTGTAAATATTCAGTTGTCCTGTAAAGTATATTATACATTAAATTCGGCAGGATAAAGTATGCCGCTTCTGCAGAAAAAATAGTAAAAAACAAAGGTTATAATAAACAAAATCAGGGCAAGCAGTTTTTCCTCCAGGGCAAGCATATATTTTTATCACTTGCCCTGTTGGGCAAGTGATATTTTTTTTTTTTTGTAGAGCCCTGCATGTATGTGAGTAATAACTCAAAGAGACTTGGATAAGGGGGGGGGGGGGGGGGAGTTGTGATGTTTATTTTTTTGGGGGGGAGGGGGTGTTCTTTTTTCCATGATTTTTTTTTATCGCGCCCAGTCTCTGAAAGTGCTCTCAGTAGGGGAGACATTCAATATGGTGGGGGGTACAGAAACGAACATAGTGGGAGCCCGGGGGACACGCTCCCCCCCCCCCCCCCCATCCCCCTGGAATATTTGCTCTGTTGTGCTATTTTACTTAGGGGGAACTTACTTTTTTGTTTGTGTTTAGTTGATTTAAAGCATTTTAAAATTTTGCATACATGTGCGTAAATGCACTAACTCTTAGAGTGCCACTCCGGACACGCTATTGTTACGGTGCTTCATACACGCTAGCACGATATTGATTGACTACTTCGTACATGCGAGCGCGATACCGCTAGAGTGCCAGAAGCGCCCTTGCAGTAGTCCAGTTATACACAATTTATCTTCATATTTTCACAATTTTAATTTGCTTACTTGGTTCGTACTTTCTTTTGTGAGTTTTGCAGGTAACGCATCAAGAGAACGAATTGGTCGCTCGATGATCAAGCAGCTACTTGTCTTTAATTAGTTCACTACTATATACCGTTCTGCGTATGCAACGCCACAACAAAGATTTGTCAATAGACTATGTACAATGCAGATAGCATGGAGCGTCTCAACACACAAGCGATTCGGAGACCGCTGATTGGTGCATCGCGTAGGTCACGTCATGACCACGTGCGTGCGGAAGTATCAGTAGCGATAACGGTATCCGGTCACGTTGTCTGACAACCGGAAGCCGATTGACTTTGTGCACGTTGCAATAGACTCTACAGATTCTAACGATCACGATGCCATATTGATGTTAATTTGTAAAATTTTGACGGAAAAGCAAGAAGTAATCGAAATTCGCTTACATGTGCGGTATCGGTGAGAAAATGGATTCTCCGAGAATACCTTTCATAATTCATATAAAATATAGGAAAGTGAAATTCTAGATCGATTTTGGTATGAGGTGATAGAGAATTGCACACTTGTTTTGGTGGAATACTGTGTGGGGAAATGGAAGGCTTGCACTGCGCATGCTTACTATATTTTCATTCACAAATTGGCTCTTCGCAGTGGCTGGATGACGTCATGTAATACCGGTAAGCAAAATAAACACGACCGCTAGCGTTCGCGCTCCGCTATTTGCTGTACACAATTTGTCAACGTGCTGTCAAAGCATCAATGTTCGATAGGCGCAAAGCCATCGAACACCAGTTTCTGAAAAAATCGATATGACTTAGGCTTAATCCGAAGATAAGAAGCATGTATGCAGTTCAACCAAATGTAGCACAGAAATGACTTCAAAATAAAAAGTGCAACTTAACTTGTATTTTTACTTTATAACAAAATGACAAAATAAGATCTCTGTAGAAATTTAATATCATAATAAACCTGATAACATTTTTCTTCTGTCCAATTTTGGGCAAGTTTCAAAATATAAAGCGCAACTAACGAGGCCTCAAAATAAACTTGGCAAAGGGCGGATTTGTGGCGGGCACAATGGGAAATGAGCAACGTGGCAGTGGGTTCTATTCATTGGGGCAGGCTAAGAGTTAACGTACGGGTAAATTGCCAATTCGTCTAATGCCATTTCGTTCATCAACATTTCATCTATCACTCATATCGTCCAGTCATCATTTAGTCCAATAGCCATTTCGTCTGATCACCAGTTGGTCTACAACCAATTCATCGACAACCATTTCGTCTATCAACAATTTTGTCTAAATTCATTTCATCTAATGCCAAATCGTCCATATATCAGTTTGTCTAATGTTCATTTCGTCCAATAGCCATGTTGGCTAATATCAGTTGGCCCAATATCTACATCGTCTACTCATCAACTCGTCCAATTGCCATTTCCTCTATAAATCATTTCGTCCATGAACCATTAGGTCCAATGATCAGTTCGTCTAACAACCAAATTGTCTAATAACCATTTCATCCAATTCCCAAATCATTCAATAGCCATTTCATCGTAAATAAAATTGATGTTGATAATCACTGTGTGTCTGGAAAGTAGTATGTGTAGAATGAAGTCTTGAGCCCGAAAAATCATTGTATTGCGTTAAATACAGTACAATCTAGGCATTTCCATTCACCTAGGTCTACGTGCAATATGTGAACAAATCCGCACGTGGCTGCACCAGTGCAGCCACGTGCGAGAGATTCTGCATACGGCACATTCTCGTCTGAGAGAAAATCTGCACGCTAGTAGACCAGTATTAGCCAAAATGGCAATTGCACCAATTGGTGATTAGACCAAAATACCAAATAATTGTTAGCGGAAATGAGTTTAGACCAGGTGATAATGGACCAAATGCAGTTAGACCAGATGGAACATTGACGAAATGAAAGTAGACCCAAGTGGTTATTAGACCATTTGCCTTTAGACCAGTTGGCTATTAGACCTAATGTGAATAGACGTAATGATAGTGGACGAAGTGGCTATTGGACCAATTGGCATAAAAATACCATTAGACCAAATAGCTATTAGACGAAATGGTTAGTGGACGAAATAGTAATTTGACTTTGTGGATAGTGGACCAACTGATGGTAGACAAAATGACATTAGACCAAATGGCTATTAGACGAAATGGCAGTGGACGAAATGGCAATAAACCAATAAACGCTTACGTGCGTGTTTTTTGTAATGAAATTAATTGATTATTTGTTAATTTTACTAGTGTCAAATTTCATTATGATCAAATGATCCATTCTAGAGAAAAATGCAATAGAAGATTTTCATTAAATTGCTCATTGATGACATCACGATCATGTGATGACATCACGATCATGTGATGACCTTTACAAGCTTATTCCTAAAAGATGTAACATGAATACCAAAAAATTATGAAACTTTCAATAAAAATGAGAGCGAAATAGCTAGCTAGTTCTGATCGGGTTAGCCTAGCCAGATCATGAAATAGCTAGCTATTTGCATCTTCATTAGCCAGATGAGGCGAAATACCCAGCTATTTGGTCGAGAAAATTTCCCAAGACATCTTGGGCTAGATGGAGCTAGCTCAGAGCGTCTTCATTAACCTGAAAACTTCTCAAGCCAGGCATGCATCAGTGCGCATGAGGCATTATGTACATTAGGTTTTTATACGTGCGTGAAGGGCGAGGTCACAACAGAAGCCATGTGGTCATGGACTGTTTCCATCGCACACTGCGAACATCGGGATAATTTATGCATCCTGAGTTTTGAGCTTGCTTATCCCGATTTTTGAGCTAATGGAGAGGCGATTGCAACTTCTAGTTGCAACTTCTCGTTGCAACTGCTAGTTCCCTGGATCAGCGTACCTAGCTCGCTATTTCGTCTGATCAGGCTAATAAGACGCATCTTATGATGATGGATTTAGACAGACTGGTTAGATTGGAAGTCAAAGAAGTAAGAGGTCAAAAGTCAATGAACATTGCAAAACTTGGTTGAACATGGAAAAACAGAATATGATATTTTCATTTCACATCAATGCTACATTGCCCACTAAACATAGACATTTTGCTGGGAATAAATCTAAATATAGCTAGCAAAGAAACAGAGGCACATTTATCGACTGCGTGGCAGTCAAATTACTCTAGTTCATGGTTATTTTCACCTGAGAATAATTCCGTACTCTGATTCACAAACAATGTTTTGGCTCCTCATTAATTAATGAATTGATATCGTGCGCTAATTTTTGAGACCTACTACAGCTTTAGCTATTATATAGTTATAGGATGGTTTGTTTGGCTGTGGAATCTTTTTTCCACTTTTGAGACCCCAAATCTGTTGTTTTCCCTGCTGTTCAGAGAAACTGGACTTTGGTAGGGCTCAAAACCTTGAAGGAGGCTGGAGGCCTCCTTCAAGGTTTAGGGGCCTGACCTATGGCCCCGCCCCCAAACCGTAACCTCATTGCTAAGGTAAGTCGGTAAAGTGCATAACACCCCAACATTTTAACAAAGAAATCCAAGTATAACAGACCAGCACCACGTTCACACGGTACCCTTCCTCGCGGGGTTTCCTCTTCGAACTCTCTCGTGTGAACAGTTGGGGAGACAAGTCCCCTCTCCCCCCCTCGACGGCTGATGCGTTCTGGGGAGAGTTTTGGATGGGAGAGCGACCTTGGATGCGTAATTGTTAACGCACAGCTGTTTTTACTGAATGTGCGCATGGATGAAATGCCAATCGGTAGAACTTTTTCCGCCGTGTCACATCGTGGGTTCCACAAGTAACGTAAACATTCGCTCGTGATCGCACACATGTAAACAAGTACTGTACTACTGTGCGTAACATGCATGCTGAATGCGAAGAGCACCATTTCTTCCATCATTGCACCATGTGTAATCAATAAACATTAAATTCAAGAACAATGAAAGAAAACTGGTTCCAACTTGAGCGGACTCCAAAATCGTATATAGACACGCATACATGTACGTACATGGCATGCAAAAAACAAGCTGGCTCGAGCTCTAGCGCTAGCTAGCTAGCTGTGCATGTTAGCGTAGTACGCACCGTACCTAGGGCCTGGCGTACACATTTATAATAGCGATAAAATAGCAGACCGAAATTGGCGCACTAAGTGCAGGCAGTGCGCGCCGTTACAGGCGTTACAGCGCCGCGTACGGTGACCGTAGAACAGTCCTGTACACGATCACCCCATGGATCACCCTTGTGGAACGGGGGCAGACGATACTCGTGTGGACGGTCGGTCGTAAAAAGATAAGAATCGCTCCTGGCTGCCCCCGAGTCACGGGGGACCGTGTAACCGCGGGGCAGATGACATTGTGTGGGTCAGGGTCTACAAGAATGAAGTAGTTCAATGTGAACCCTACACTTCATACCGGTACATGTCTTTTAACTCTGGTTCTTAACTTGTATTTACCTCTCAGATTGACCAGTACATGGATGAGAGGGTGATTGCAGAAGCCTTCAGCATGATGGGAGAACACGTCCTCTCCGTTAAGCTCCTTAAGGATCACAAAACGGGGTCAGTTCACAGCTCACAACTCTCAGCTCTAGGAGAAGCAAAACTTAACTTTTTGGTCTGAATTCACAAAGGAGTCTTAGATTTAGACTAAGGTTTAAGCAAATTTTGTGGCATATTCAAGCGAATATATATGCGTGAATTGGTAAGCACACACCTAAAAGGTCCAATAATGAATGTGCGTGTCTTGGGTAATTTCTATGGTTTACTCCATGGTTTATTTCAATTGATTTGATTAAACTGTGGTCTAAATATGGTGTAAACCATAGCAACTACCTACCTACAACTACCTACACAGAATGCAAGCATTATTTATTGGACCTTAACGTGTATATCAAGCATACTAATTTGCTTTATATTATGCCACACAATTTGCAGCATGGTCTAAATCAAAAATTCTTTTGGGCCTTTGTGTGCCAGAAAACCTCTGCTTCATGAGATATGTGTGTATTATTGTGGCACACAAATACAGTAGTTAAAAGGGGACATGGTGTGATTTAGCCCCCACAGTGCAAAAGGAGAACCATCTGAAAAAACAAAAGAGCCCCTATGGTTTGATTATTTCTGAGGGTACAATGCAAAACAGCCCACTTATTCCATGCAGTGAACAATCAAACTAGAGGGCTCAGGGTGTCAAAGCCCCCTTGATGCAAAAGGAGCCCTCTAAAGATATAGAATGAGCCCTGATTTTTTTTCATAGGGTATTATACAGAACAATGTTTTTCGTTCCAAGACATCAGACTTCAAAAGCAGCCCCTCAAATATATGAGTTTTTTAGTCCCTGATTTCCAAATCAATGAAGCTATTTTCATTGTCGAAACTGATATCTTTGCATGTGTACACAGAGATTTATTCAGCATCAGTTGCCTATGAGCACTCAAGGAAAATAAGTTTGTAGGGGCCTCCTCTCAAACCTGATGTCATGAAAAGGACACACTGAACCAAACTGTGTAGAATACCTTATGACCCAAATTCACACAGGAGTTGTAGATTTAGACTTCTGTTTAAGCAGATTTCATAGCGTGTAAGCCAAGATGTGCACTTGAATTATGCACTTTTAGAAGGGCCAATAAAGAATGTGCATGTTTGGTTGGGATGCTAAACGCATGCTAGTTACTATGGTTACTATGAGGACAATGTCATTTTCACACAGATGGGAGTCAATAAGTGTACGAACAAACCTGCCAAGTTAATTTGCTCAAAACTATTTTTACCAAAGGTTTCCCTTTTTACTTGGGGGTGGGTGGGGAACTTATTTTGTTGTTGTTGTGTTGATATCACATTCCACTAAGTATTTCATTTCTTATTGTTTTCTTTTCACCTCATACAGACAGGGCAGGAACTTCTGTTTTGTTCAGCTGACGTCCCAAGAGGCTGTGACCCTGGCCCTAAAGAGACTAACAGGTTTGCCTCTGCCAAACTACCCAGCGGTAAGGATCCCTCCCTGGCCAGGGGAATGGAGGAGGTGTGGTCTAGTGTTTGTGACTGGAAGACTTAAAGGTTGTGGGTTCAAACCCCACTGTGACATTTGTGTCTATTGTGGAGATGCATTATCCACAGGGGTGGTGTTCTGAAAACAAACTTCAGTTTTGACTAGTTTTTTACTTTGAGTCCCCTACCATCCATTATTTGATTGGCCTATATTGGTGCATTTTTAAAAACATTTTTTACTGAGGTCAGTTTTTAAATTACCAACTTCCTTAGCAGTGACAGCCTTGGACTTAAAGGGGAATCCAGGTCAGGAAAAAAAAGTCAACGTACTTGAAAGGTCTGATATTCTTTTTTCTGATGATGTAATGTTTTGTCTCCCTGATACATGATTGCCAGGATAATTACATTTAAATGAACCATTTTTGTCTCGCCTGAACGAAGTTCAGCTGAGACCTAATAATCACTTTTCCTGTTAATCTTTTGGTCTGTTAGTTTGTTAGTCTGTTACAAAAATGTGTAAGCTTTCGTTGAACTTGCTCTCATTTCTTTATTTCTGCACCAGTTGTGTTCATATTTGTTACAAATGAGACTTGGGAAATGCCACATGTGTGTTGATGAGGATGATGACGTCATAGGGCATCTAGGGGTCAAAAGGTCAAATGATATGAGGCCAGGTGCATATTTCTCTTAAAGTTTTGGTTTAACTTGCTCTCCTTTTTTAGATTTTCTGCATCAATTGTGTTCATACTTGGCACAAATGGGCCTTGGGTAATACCACCTGTGTGTAAATGAGGGGTCAAAAATAAAAATATATATGATGCCATTGCGAAATCAGGCAAGACTTGTGGTTCTCGAACCACGTTGTTTCTAACCTTCCCCTGCCTGTGGATGCTGACTTTGTTCAACTTTTCCACAATAGTTGTTACATATGTTGTTGCATTGGTCATTGGAGAGCAGGCAATAGTGATAATTATAAGCTTATTTTTTGCCTCTGATTTTCCCTTAGAGTTATTTTAATTTCCATCTCTCAATGTAAATATTTTCCTGTTTATGAAGAAATTTAAAGAGTTTTTTTTAGCAAAATTTAGCAAAAATGACACCGAATATTTCCAACCATAGATTGACCACTTGCAACTACCGCACTCATCATTCTTTTGTAGTCTCAATAGCGGTACTGGATTAAACTCGGAACTTTGAATATTGATCCCGAAATCTGAATATGGAAGGGCTCTGTGTTTATAATTTTGAACCAGTATATACTGAAGAGGAAATCATGGCACTATCATGGCACGCCGTCAAGTTCGAGCCGCCGCAGCAGCCAACAATCAATTGCATTAATCCATCCTGGCACTAGCTAGCACCCTTGATTGTGATTTGTCGGCACACTGTAGGGTCGGAGCTGGCCAGCTACAATACCGCTGGGTGCTTTCATCTCGACCAAGTTTGGCTGTGCCTCAGTTCAGTTTCCTCCTCCTCGAAACTGAACCAATTTCATTTATTTAGAAACAGGGGCATCTGAACCTTAAAAGCCCCAATTCGATTTACTATCATCACCGTCGTCTATAATATGACATATTTACTGAGTGTAGAATCAAGTTTCAACCAACTAGTCCAAGCAAAGTCCAATCCAACACGCAAAATAAAAATATCGGCATGCACGCACTACAACAAAAGTCTGAATCAAGCTACATGTATGCCTCACATACAAGAAGCAATCTCTCTTGGCACTCACTATTTTAAGAACAAGAACAAAACATGAATATAAATCATTAAAATATCTCTTTTTTTATTGGGGGGGGGGGGGGGGGGCTTGAACTACTCTTTCTTCCTTTGAAGATGCCCCTGCTGTTGTCCAGTGTCAGAAGAAAAGGAAAATACTGAATGCACTGCATAACCCAAGGTTTGGTGCCCATGATTCACATGTCAACCATGTAGTCACTCTCTACGAAATGTTTGCTGCAAACCACATCATGTTGCATCCAACTGTAGGATTTCTGAAGAAATTTTTCCACCTCCAGTGGTGCTGCCCATTTTTGTCTCGCCTGAACAAAGTTGGCAGGAGACCTAGTAATCACTTTTCCTGTTAATTTGTTAGTCTGTTAGTCTATTGGTCTGTTAGTCTGTTGGTCTGTTTTTGTTTAACTTGCTCTTATTTCGTTATTCCTGCATCAATTGTGATCACACTTGATACAAATGATCCTTGGGTAATACTGTGCCGCATGTGTCTTCAAGAGGATGATGGGGTCAAAGGCAATCTAGGGGTCAAAAGATCAAATGATATGAGGCCGTGTACATCATTTTTATGCCTCCGCCACGAAGTAGCCGGGGAATTATGTTTTCGGGTTGTCCGTCCGTCTGTCCGTCCGTCCGTCCGTCCGTCCGTCCGTCCCGAATCCTTTTAGGCAATATCTCGAGAACTGTTAACCAGATTTGCTTCAATGTCGGTACATGTGTGTATTGCATGAAACCAATGAAGTGTGTAAAATTGGGGTCAAATCTGATTGAGGTTAAAGGTCAATGAACTTTGTAAAAATTGCCCCAAAATGACCTTTTCCACAATAAATCCAAATCCAAGGATGCAATTCTCATTAAACATGGTACAAAGATAGATCACTACTTGGGGATGGACTGGTGACATTTTTGGTAAAATTGCTGAAAGGTCAGAGGTCAAAGGTCAATGAAATTTTGTGAAAATTGGCTAGAAATTGCCCCAAACTTTAAACTTTTCACAATGAATCCAAATCCATTGGTGCAATTCCAACCAAACATAGTGAAACGATGGATCACTACTTGGGGGTAGACTGGTGACATTGTTGGTGAAATTACTGGAAGGTCAGAGGTCAAAGGTCAATGAACTTTGTAAAAATTGATATTTTTCACAATAAACCCAAATCCAAATCCAAATCCAATGGCGCAATTCTAACCAAACATGGTACAGAGATGTATCATTTCATGGAGGTAGACTGGTGAAAGTTTGGGCAAAACTCCTGAGAGTTCAAAGGTCAATGAACTTTGCCAAAAATTAGCTAAAAATTGCCTTCAAAGTGATAATTTTCAAAATATATCCAAATCCAATGGAGCAGTACCAACCAAACATGGTGCAAAGATGGATCACTACTAGACTGATGACATTTTTGGTGAAATTTCTCATTGGTCAGGGATCAAAGGTCAATGAACTTTTCCAAAAGTGGCTAAAAATTGCCCCCAAATAGATATTTTTCACATTGAATCCAATACTAATGATTCAATTCAAACCAAACATAGTACAGAGATGTATCACTTCATGGAGGTAGACTGGTGAAGTTTTGGTAAAATTCCTTACAAGTCAAAGGTCAATGAACTTCACGCAAAATTGGCTAATTTTGAACAAACTTGATACAAGGATGGATTTAGACAGACTGGTTAGATTGGAAGTCAAAGAAGTAAGAGGTCAAAAGTCAATGCTAAACTTGAAAAAACACATTGTGATATTTTTATTTCTCATAGGAGCAATGGTACATTGCCCACCAAACATACACATTTTCTGAGAATAGCAAAGAGGCGGAGGCATATTTATCGACTGCGTGGCAGTCAAATTGCTCTAGTTCTCAAAGTTCTCATTTGACTTGCTCTTGTTTTTAAGGCTTCTGGTCTGGTGTTAGGGTTTGGGAATCTGTGGAATTATTTCCAACTGCTCTTTTTCCCAGTTGTATTGAAACAACTGTAAGCTTGGTAATACACATTAAATGAATGGAGGGTGGTCGTCTGCTAACACACACTGAGAGTTGTTTTCTCTCGTTGTCGGGGACCTACGTCATATGTTCGCTGGGGGTCTGTTGTAAATGGCGACTCCCATTAGCAGCAGACAACAGTGAAAAGACATATTTTTAAGGGATCTAATTCTTGCCATAACTGTAGCTTTGCTGAATGGATTTGGATGAATTTGGTATCAAATTCATCATTAACATTGATTTCACTTAGATATGATAATGGAATACTACGGTTGGATCCTCTAAGTTTCTTTCAGAATCCCACCCCAGGAGTAGAAATGGTTGTACCTGGTATGATGTGAAATATTAGGTGAATAATCTTAGCCCAGCGCTGAAATTGTGCATGGGCAAAGAATCCTCCCCAGGGAGTGGAGATGCTGCACATATTACTTGCGTGGTATGTTCTTGTATTCTGTATTCAGGGCTGTGATTGTAACTTCCCTCTTAATTCAGTCTGCAGTTTGCAATGGTAACCCATGCATGAAATAAGAAATAGGATATTACAATGAATTGAAACAAATTTGGTAAAGGTTGAAAAAATCAGTAGCAATTTTTTTTGCATGAAAGGGTATATCAAATACAAAACACATACATTTTATGGTGGACATATGATGAAAGAATTCGACACGCACTTACCATATTCTTTTTGTTTCTTCCAGAAACGCTTCAAGTTAAACTACTCTCTACGAGAGCTGAATCAGTCTCAAAGTGTAGGTGCACATGGCGGGAGCTCCTACGGGTAAGCAGAGATTCCTTTTTTTTGGGAGGGGGGGGGGGGAGGGCAGGGGTTACCCTTGCCCCTTTTTTTTCAGGGGTTTCCCCTTTGGTCAGTGGTGTTCTCCTCCTTGTCTGCTTTAGATGTTGGTAATCACAGCTTGCCATCTACTTACACAATATGAATATTATTCAGCCTGGGACCTATCTTGTAAAGTAGTACAGTCAAACCTGTCTATAGCGGCCGCTCAAGCGAAACCACAAAAGTGACCACCATAGACAGGTGACCACTATAGACAGGTCGGCGGCCATTTTGATTTTGAGCATGGATATGTTTTGCACTATGTAACCTTCATGCTGCAACATAATTTATTGCTTACATATGATATACATACATCTTATTTTTATGTGATATATAAATAGTATTTTATCATGTTTTCGTTCAATGAGAAATATGAATAAACCTGAAGGCACATTTTCGTTATCTGTGTATTATTTCTGTGTGTGCGATTTTGTGTGAGATTTGTGTATTATTTCTTTTGTGCCCTGAAAGGGGCCCAACCAGTTGGCACGGTAAAGGGTCATGAGCATCCAAGGGTATGTTTGTTTAGTCTAGATCTGCAAAAAGAAGAATGAAACACAATATGATGCCATAAATTTGTCTTCAGTGCTCGAACAAAAATGAATAATCAAGCAGATCACTCGTAGAAAGTGATTTTATGTAAACTGTATCAAATGCGTCATTATCAGATGAATATCTTAATTCAATATCATATTTTCATCGGCTGTCTCAACTCTCGCGAGTCTCAGTGATAAATGCTATGTTAGATATCTTACGCCACGAAAGACAATTTCTATTCTAACTGATGAAATAAATGTGGTTTAGCAGAGAAAACACATGTTATCGGATTTCTTAAAAATCTCAAGTTAATGTGCGTTTAGTTTCTTACGTTTGGGATATTCATAATGTCTTGACCATGCAGCACTGCACGACCTAGCACTGCGAGGAACCACACGCATACATTAGTACGGGCAGGCGTAAATCGTTTAAAACTTTGAACAGAATTGTTAACTTTGTCAAATAAACAGAATCTTGAATTGAAATACCCTTCTGAAAAAACCCGGAAACATTCGTTCATTACAACTTATTCATGTCCACATTTTGAAAAGAAGAGAATGGAGCTCTACCGGCAGCCTACCGGATATTAGGAAAGATAGCAACAAGGGCTGCGTATGATGAAAAGCCCGCTTGCTTGGGCATTGGCATTGCTTTGAATAGTGAATAAACGGCATAACAATTTCAAAAGAACGACAACTTGCCGAAAACAGGATCTTGAATTAAAATACCCACGTTAATGATATTCAAATGTTCTCTTTTTCGTTGTTAGTAAGAATCTCCTCATCTTCGTGTCTATTGTTTCTCTCTCCAATCGATTGACAGCTAGTGCAAATGCCGTGCATAGTGCACTCTCACTTCGTCTAACACTGTCTAAGGTAGCACGATAAATATTAATTTCAATTAATAAAAGAAAAAATATATACGGCTACAAATGCACATTAAAATATATCTTCTATCTTGACATATTTTTTTTTAATCGAGAAATATTCTTTATCGTGTCTTTTAAAATATTTTTGCCTCAATAATTTCCGAACGGGAGTTGATTGAAGTAAGCAACTTATTCCATAGGCATATCGATGAGTTTCGAGTTACAGCCTAGCTGTGTGCTTCTGAGATTGCGAACGCTGAAGAACCGCGCGCTGCTGCCAGCTTGCAGTAGCGCATATCCCGGATCCAGATTGGTCTGGGCATGGGCTGAGGGCGCGCGCGAACCCGGGCTGCGCTGGCCTCGGGGTCGAGCGAGGATCCGGGGTATTATTCATCACAACAATAAAAGCATGGGATGCAGATACTCACTAAAAAAAGAAACAAAAAAACACCGGACATCAGGATTTCATTGATTAGGGTAATGAAGTTAAGATTCTCTTACAAGTTTCATACAATTCGAGAATGTGTTAATGAGCTGTATTACGTCATGCAGCTAGAAAGCAGGCTTTTCACGCCTCTAGCTTTTCACGGCCATTTAAGTTACGTCGCATCGCAAAAAGCCAACTTTCCACGCCAATAGGGACGGGTGATTTCAGAATTGGTGGCCGCTATACACAGTAAAATTTTGGCCGAGGGAGACAAAATGGGTGGCCGCTAACCGCGTTAGCCAGGTGGCCGCTATATCCAGGGTTTTTAACACTGAATTTCTCTGCGGAGGAGTCGAAGGTGGCTGCTATAGCCAGGTGGCTGCTGAATCCAGGTGGCCGCATAGCCAGGTTTGACTGTATCTTAACATGAAAGTTACTGTGTTTTGCATTTTAGTGTATATAGAAAATTGATCTGGAGTTTTCTTTACTGCCATGTAGCGGTACTCAGATCTGCTCATATGTTGCTTTCATTTTTCTACTTAAATTAACACCAAATTCACTTCAGTTTTCATTTCCGTTTAACTATTAATTGCGCACATGCTTTTTGTACTGGGCACATTCTAGCAATTTAGAAAGATGTGAAAATTTGTACACACTTTTGCCCCTTACCTTTAAATGCAAGGCAGAGGCATATTTATGATACCGTCCAAGTTAACTCATGATGATTTCTCTGTTCTTCTGACAGCAGTGAGTTCTCTGTGTATGTTGGAGGACTCAACTTCAACACAACAGATGAAGAGTTGAAGG
Source organism: Arbacia lixula (assembly GCA_963669155.1). Lineage (NCBI taxonomy): Eukaryota > Metazoa > Echinodermata > Echinoidea > Arbacioida > Arbaciidae > Arbacia > Arbacia lixula. The sequence continues at coordinate 18,011,289 of OZ022586.1, read as the reverse complement.
GCGTCTTCAGTCATTATAAGTCTTTCAAGGAAGCCAAAAGTAAGTACAAAATAGCCCAAAGTATCCAAAGTAAGTAAAAACAAAAATTTACAATGTACCAATTACTTGTAATTCTCTATGCACATTGCATCTTATTTGATTGTTTCTGAGACTCTCACTCTGAAATGATCATATGAGATTGCAAGGTGGAGGGTTTGTACATTTCTTTGAAGAAGCTGCGATAGAGGAGGTAAGCTCTGCTTATTCCACTGTTGCATCTTTGCACTCAAAATATCATTTTTGTGAGTGTCACAGAAATATATAATGAAGTCATCTTATTGTATCTCATTGTTTCTCAGTTGTACGAGATGAATCGATGAGGTCGAAGGGCTTTGGTTTTGTGCGATTCTATGAGCTGAGTGACCAAGAGGCTGCCATCCAGCAGATGAATGGAGCCGTGGGTCCCTTGGGTGTCACGCTGAGGGTGGACAGGGCCATGCCTAAGAGGTGAGTCTCTGAAGATTGACCCCGTCCAGAGGGTACACCCAGAGATATTTGAACCATCCCTCTTATTAGCAGTCCTCAAAGTTATTACAATAATAATGATAATCAAACATTATTGTATAACGCATATCAGATAGGGATGATTGCGTGTCTCAGGATCTTGATTATTACCTGGGCTTGAACAAATAAGTGTGTGTTTGTTCACTCTGTGTATGTTTTTATGAGTGGAAGTGAAAGGAAGTGAAGTGGAGCAGAATTGAATGGAGCCTGTTGTCTGTTTCTATCTCACTTCCACAGAGAGCTGATGATGTCGCAGGGCATGGGCCACGGCGGGCCGTCCCATATGTCTACCGGTTCAGCCGTGGCAGCCCTCTCTGCGTCGTACCACAACCCCCAGTACCCGCCCTACCAGGGAGGCATGGACCCCTATGCCCAGCCCCCCCAGATGCACCCTGCTGGGGCCCAGCAACACGCTCCCCAGCCCTACCAGACAGAGGTGCCCCAAGCGGCGGGGGCCTCCAAACCGGCAGCCGCGCCCACCACACAACGGGCACCACAGCCACCCGCCAAGGTTTGGAGTTTACTTATTCACAAGGTGGAACGTGCGACCACAAATGTGCAAAATAACTTTTCAAATGCTTATTGCCATTTGTTATTGCTGCGAAGTTGCCTGCAGGATTCAAGCACAGAGAAAAACCACATGTTTTCTGCCACCTTCCATGTAGACAATTTTTCAAACATAGATCAAATCTTCACACAGCAAAGCTTCAATCTAGGTGTCGTTTTGTGAAAATGTAGCTACAGTGTAGGCAGAATCAACAAAATGGCACTTGGTTTCTTGCCGTGCTTGGTGCGCACGATTTTGCACATTAAAATCTGTGCGTTGATTTGTGGATTATTTTAGTGTGGATTTTGAGGCTTGTGTTGTTTCTTTTTGTTTTAAAGATCTCATTAATCAGAGAGAATTGGGTTCTTAAATGATGTGAAGTGAAAGATAATGGCAAAAGAACGCTAAAGATTAAGGAAACTCAAAAGTGACTTTTGATGCGATTTGATGACAGAGAAATAGAAATATCCTAGTCATATTAAACTAATTAATGTATACCATACTTTTCCCGTTGGCCATGCCTACCATTCAATGGGCACCTCAGCCACCTGCCAAGGTATGGAGCTAACATGCTCTCATGTACATTATATAAATACCATTTTATCATATGATTTCATTCATTTCGACCATTGTAAAAACAAACCAAAAACTATAATATATGTCCATACATCAAATAATGATGAGCACCCCTGAGAAGTAAAGGCGGATTCACACTGCATCCGACATCCGACATTCCGACATACGACACGACATACGACCCGACATTTCAGTTCACACTGACAACGACTTTCCAAAATGTCGTGCAAAAAGTCGGATGACACGACATTTGCTGTCGGTCAATCAATTATCAAGTTCTTTATGCAATAACCAAGCATAAACACAAGAAAAATATTGATCTGAGAAGGACGAGAAGCAGGAGGAGGAGGGCGGTGAAGAAGGAGGAAGGAAAGAACTTACGGCGAAGGCGGGAGAAAAAGGAGAAGAAAATTTGAGCGGTAGAAGACGGGAGTAAGAAAGTTAAAAGGAAGAGATGAAAAAGGTGGAAGGGAATATAAAGCGAGGGGGAGAGGGAAGGAAACGGGAGAAAGGGAACAAGGGAGGGGGAGGGGGAGGGGGAGAGGGTGGATTGATGGTGAGGAATGGAGGAGAAGAGGAGGAGCAGTACGGCAAGGAAGGAAGGAGGAAAGGGGGGAGGGGGAGGGAAAAGAATCAAGTGAGGATGACTAGAAGAAAGAAGGGTGAATGAGGAGGAGAAACAAAAGACGAAAGACAACTAGATGATCATCGTCTTTCTCCTTCTCCAACATCTCCCTCCTCCTTGTTCATTCTCATACTCTTGCCTCAATACTAGATCAAGTTCAATACAGATAATTACTTATCCAAAATAGAGGAAAACCAGCATCAATACATGTATTTCGTGTTGGGAAGTTGGCATAATCACACTCACCCTAATCCTTCTTTACAACGGTGAAGAGAAAGAACTTACGATATTACAGCAATCATAATAATAGTCCATTATAAGAGGGGTATGTTATGTCTTTATCTAGTTCATTCGCTATGCCTATGTTAAGGCATGTTTGGGATTTTTTTTTATACCAGACATATGCAGTATAAATCATATCAGCAACATGACATTGTATACATGTAGGCCTACAATATACACTGATATAGTTTGCAGGTATCACGATGCCTCAAATAGAAATATAAAATTATTCAATGATTTGAGTGTCCTGTTCAAACTACTGTAAGTCTATCTGTTAGATTCTGCTTTGACAAATCTGCATCAACACAACAAAATTACCCCCTCCGTCCCCTCCTCTCTTTCATGAAAACAGCAAAGGCATATATACCCCCCTCGGCACCAAACTCCCCTAATCTAGGTCTACATCTTTACATATTTGTTTCAGCCTTAACCCCCCTTCTTAATTTTCCTTTCACAGATTCGATCATTTGGTTGAAATACATGGTGAGAACTTTCTTAGAGATCAAGAAAAGAAAGCTATATCGGAACATTATCATACGAAGCTACATCGGAAGGGGGGGGGGGGCACCCCCCTCCCCCTCTTCTCAGACATCCTTCTCCCGCACCCTCGAAATGGCATCTTTCCCTCAAAAAAAGCTTTACATGTTTACGCCAGTGTGCGTGATGCACGAAAAGTATCAAATAAAACATTATGAACAGTTGAACAGGCCTACTCTTGATATTGAATTTATTTAAATCTATGCAAAGAAATTTTGAATATTGGTACATTCTTTTTAGGAACATCCCTCATATCTACAGCTATTCTACATGTAATCATTTAACTGACGAACTAGATTATTCCACCAACAGTGACTCTGCAAGAAAAAATAGTTACACTTCTTATTTTTTTAGTCTACAAACCAACGTTAAGAAGTTTTGAGGTTAAGAAAACTGTCACCATTCCCCGACAAACAAATATGAATCTACATTAATTAGCTCCTCATGTAAACTTAGTTGAGAGTCTTCTAAAGCCGAAAGAAAAGTTACTTAAACCCATGAATACAGGCCAATTCATCTCTATTTTTGTTAGTCAGATCTCACTAAAATTAAGGTTTGGTTATGTTGGTAGACTTCAGACGAGCAGATAACTTGCTGTGATTGAAGTAGACTCTACTTGATGATATTGATAGATGGCTGACTAGTACGAATTGTAACTAAACAAGGAAATCTGAGTGTAGCAAATTATCTATTCTAATTCTAGAGGTAGACTGCATACATTTATAGTACGAGCCAACGTCAGATATATGTAACAGTCAATTCATTTCTTTACTAAAACTAGTATCTATCTAATACGAGTATTCACTCCGTGGACCTAGATCTATTCGCATGAGCACGCCCGGCCGGTCGGCCGGCTGGTTAGATTTATCATAACAACAAGATAGACCTACTGGCTACCCATGATAGGTACGGTCGAGTCCAGATCCCGGGTCCAGATCTAAACGAAAACATGAGTAGTAGACTAGCTGCTCAAGAAACTTGTTTGGATCTGGGAAATCTACACTCTAATTAATAGACCTAGACCCTCTAGATATCTGTGTTGTTATGAGTTGGTGCATCGTAGCCCTGGGACTGCTACCGCGTAGCGGGAGCGTGAGCGGGCTGGTCGCAGTATAAAATGTACCTGGATCAATGCATTTGTCGTTAGATCTCACTTCGATCTCATGACATTTTAAAGCCTTTAACAACCATGTTGACCTCGAGGCTGTAGACCTGTAACTTAAGTTTAGATCCAACGTATGAATTAGATCTAGATCTATCTATTAAAACTCTGACATTCGAACAGAGTGATTAGTAAATACAGAACACACTACAATTAACTGCAGTACCGTTTAGAGGTATAGTAGAGTACGCGTATTACGGATGTTTATGTTGAACTGTTGGTTATGCAACAGCTTTCTAGCAATAGATCTAGACTAGAGCCTAATCCGAGTAGGACAGGTTTACTCAATTGATAACGTTCAATACCAGTGTAGACCTCTAAAACTAGATATATTTATGTTAATTTTATATACATGTCCAGGCCTTTCAAAGTTAAAGTGCGATTTAGATCTCACAAGATTTTCAAGTTTAGAATGATGACATTTATGCAGGTAGATAACTCATAGCAGTTGCATACACCATCAATCATCGTTGACCTTTTTACATGTAGACCCTTGGCCTTGGGTCTGTATAATTTTTAACGTTTACTTATAAATACGACTACGTACACCTACTCGAACGTAAACATCAGACTTGTCTCGAGTCGAGTTTTTAAAACTAAAATTACCTCTGAATACCGAGATTAACTCGCTATTAGCTGACATTAATAGACATTAATAGACATTACAAACGATGGCAAAAAGCTTCACCAAAACATGAGAAAGCTATGATGCGTAGGGAAATATTGCCCAACATACATTTTAGTAGATGGGACTAAAGTGGGGCCATCGCAGAGATTTTCCGCGAGGCAAAAGTCTTTTGACAAGCCAAACTTATGAAGTGACGTCATAGGAATCCGCCGTTGTGATTGGTCTCCGGCTAAATGTCGGATTGTCGTGCTTGAAAAATCGCTACATGATCCGATTTTTTAATACGACAAAATGTGTCGGACACGACTTTTTTTGTCGTGTTGCCTCAGTGTGAATGGACACATTGGATTTGCACTGTTTCGATTTTTATTTAGTCGGATCAAATGTCGGAAAGTCGTATGTCGTGTCGTATGTCGGAATGTCGGATGCAGTGTGAATCCGCCTTAAGTCTGCTTATGAGCGGGGCCCATCACATTGCAACAAACACAGCAATCATATGAATTTATGAATTTACTTATATTGCTTATTACTTATATCCTACTTTTCTCATGAAACCCAAAACATTTACAATACATTAAACAAATTATATTTACATTTAAACATTTAATAAGAAAGAGAAAAAAAAAATGTAACAACACTGCAAAGTGCTAGGAAGATTGACCTGCGGTAATGTGTACCAGAATCAATATGCTCATGCACTACCCGGTAATTGCAACTACAGACTTCCTTACTGTGTAGCATGGTTTCATTCTCCCAAATTCTTTTTGAAACTTTTTAGCTAAATGCATAGTACAAAGTATGCAAGATTTATACTTTTAGGGCATCTGCAAACAAATGTTCCTCCCTTCTTCTTTCACCCTTGTAAATTTGTAGATGTGATTCAATGAAGGCCAATATCACTAAAGCAGGTGTCCTCATCACTTTGAATAGAGTTGCCATTGCATGTGTTTGAGCATCCTTTTAACGGAGTCTAAGTAGATGTAGCTACCCGCAGAATTGACCCTTATTACCATGGGGTTATGCCTTGTGTTATAAGTCAATGGTCTGCTCATGCCTTGGTACCAAGAGGGTTAACTTTGATTCAAATTTCACATAATGAATGTGAATCACCTATATTGGTCAAATGTGGATCAGTTTACCATTTGGTGTGATGATAATTTTCTTCAGTTGAACCCTTCCAATACCAAAGAAATCATATTTGATTTTAGAACAACTGCCCCACAACATGACCCAATGTCGATAAAAGGTGAAAACATTGAAATAGTTCAGAACTACAGATACCTCGGGACAAGAATAGATAGCAAACTCATGTGGGCTGAAGAATGTAAGTCTAAACAAGAATGTATTTCATATGTAAACTAGGATCATTGTATGTTGATAAACTAATTCTAATTATGTTAGAAATCCATTGTTGAAAGTATCTTGGTCTTTAACTGTGTTGCTTGGTTCGGGGCCTGCAGAATGGAAGATCTTAGGAAACTAGAAGCTATTGTGAAAGGGGCCGGTAAAGTAATTGGAGAAAGACGGCATCTTAGGAAGGAATGTGAAGACAGAATCACTAAAAAGAAATACTAGCCAATGAAGATCACATTCTGAAAGATTATTATCACATTCTAAAAGATTATTATACAGTCATGCGATCTGGGAGAAGGATAAGGTCTATCAAATGCCGTACTTAACGTTACCTAGGCTCTTTTGTTCCGCACTCAATTTGTCTGTACAATGGTCAAGAAAATAGTTCAACATGAGTGCAATATAAACGGGTGAATGGAGGGATGGGTAAAGATAGACGTGCGTAGAGGGGGGATAAAACAAAAGGTTGTTTGCTGCCTTCTGCTGTTTTTGTGTTGTGACCTTTTGGTTACTTTTACATCATAAAGGGTATCCAATACATTGTTACGAAGTTAGTGAATCTGATAAATTCAATGGTGTATAATTAATGGCAAAATAATGAGATCATATTAGTATCAATTACGTTGATGATGTTCATGTAGCCTATACCATTCTAGTCACATTATCAAGTGCAATAGATTTAACGTCTATTTGCCCAATAAGTGCAATTATAATAATACAGTATACCTTATGTTATGTCAAGTTCATCTGGAATATTTATACCGGTATATCAATGCATTTCACAATTTTAGTGAACTCATCAATATTTTACTGTATGATAACTATTTAATTCAGTTAAGCATTAGTATTTTATTATTGTATTATAGTATGTATGATATAACACCATTTTTTTTTAAATGTAAAACCAGTCATTATTTGTCATTTTATGTAAACCTATCGGGATGACCTGGAATATTTATGTTCAATTTCATTGTTGTAGTACCGTGTGTGTATGATGTTATCAGTTATTTTGTAAAATTGTGTTTGCTTTTATGTTCTATGTTAGATATTTGTATCATGTGAACAAAATGAATTTCCATATGTATCTTTTAAATGGACCAAATGAATAAAATATACAATTTATATTAAACTGATGGTTGGGTTAGACATTACACAACTGATGGCTATATCTATCCTCCCTTGCAATGAAGTCAACACAGTATGTTTCACTTGTTTCTTGTTTTTCTCTCTTCTCTCTCATGCCACAACAGCAAGAGGATGATGATGAGACCCTGGAAGGTAAGATTTCTTTTTTTAACTCTTTGTATGCCAGATAAAGCCACCATGGGAGAGGGGGTTGGGGGAGGCGGGTTATACTGTAAAAGTGTTTTTTTCGTGTACAGATATTTTCGCGCGATGTTCAATTCGCGCTCGGCAAATCTAAAGTAACTAGAACTAGGCTAGGCCAAGTAATCCTTCTGATCATGTGCGAATTATAGTACTGTACCCGTATTCATTTGACCTACATCCTGGACATTCTTCCATGCATCGCGCGCGCAGTATCGTTGTGTTTATAGAGCCGCATACGCAACTCTGCTTGTGGAGTTCAACACAATTTCTAGCGTGGATAAATTCGCGGTAATGCTCAAAACCTTTTCGCGTGATGTTCAATTCACGAATTTTGCGAAAATAAAACCCCCGCGAAAGAAACCACTTATAAACTAGGTCTTTTACCCTATCTAGCCCGGGGACAAAAACAGCCCCCCCCCCCTCAACATTTTTTGCGATAAATTTAAGAATGCGCCGCGCCATTTCATGACCTTTTTCCTCCAAGTCTCATGCAACGCGGTGGTATGCGGTTCCGAAGTTACGTAACATGCATGACATGCATGTCAGACCAAAACTTGCTCATAAACGTGATTTCATGTACAAATCCAATGCAAATTCGGTATCGAGCCCAAATTCACAAATGCAACTCACTAGGTTTAGTAAGAATGCATAGACATGTGCCATGCAAATCACTGCATGCGTGCACTTATACACCTACAAGGTGTGCATTCATATTGCATGCAATAATTAAATGCAAAGAGCAATGATATTGATTTGAAAGTGACGTTGAAACCATATTTTTTGACAAAAGAGGCTTAGGGTTATACAGGGAAACCCCGTTAAAACGAGCATGGGTATAGCGAGAGCCCTGCTATTACGAGGACATTTCTTGGGTCCCGATTTTTCTCCCATAGATCTCCGTGTATTATGTTTTCATATAACGAGATCGGCTATAGCGAAAATTCTGCTATAGCGAGACAAATTCCCAAGCCAAGAGTAAAGAAAAAGAGCACTCCCTTCAGCCACGCCACCCAGTGAGGGAAACGCGCCATTAAACACTGATCACACACACCGTGCAAGAATCCACACACAACCACACATGCATATATGTCCACATTACGTGTGTACGGTACTGCCAGAGCCCCGGGCCAGAACCGTATCTCTATACGGCCCTAGGTAGTGCACCCCAATCATCAACACAGTCACGAACACACATGGCAAGAGCCTCTAAACACATATGACACCGCGTTAAGTGATCATTCATTGCTATATGCGGTCATGACAGCAGGCGCGGCCAGGTAACTGGGCCTCCCCGCTGCTTCATTTGTCGGTAAACGGAGGCGTTGGAAGTGTCATTTATTTACATTTTCCACTGTGCTGTTGGTTATTTTAGTGAATTTTTAGCTAATTAATTCAGCTTAAAATGCTTGCAAAGCCATTTAAATATTGCAGGCGTCCTAGTGGTAAATATGTTATTGTTTGTATAGTCCTATGCATTTGTTTCTGTATGTTTTGATCATGTACTGGTATAGCGAGCAATCGGCTATAGCGAGGAAAAAGTGTGGCTCCCGTCCCCCTCGTTATAACGGGGTTTCCCTGTACCATCATATTTGATAAATTTGTGGGACATGAAACTGCATTCACATGAAATGTTTTGCAATATTGTATTGATTTGCACACACCGTGGGCAGTGGTGATGTCAGCAACCTAAAAAGATTCTCTCCTTTTTTTGTCTCATCTGAACAAAGTTCAGCAGAGACCTAGTAATCACTTTTCCTGTTAGTCTGTTGGTCTGTTACAAAAATTTTAAAGTTTACGTTTGACTTGCTCTCATTTCTTTATTTGATAATAATAATAATACATAGAATTTATATAGTGCATCTCAATCAGATGCTCAAGACGCTTCAGAACAAATTAAAGAGAGAGAGAAAAATAAAATACAATACGGTTATGAAGTTGTGCATCAATTGTGATCACACTTGGTACAAAACCCTTGGGTAATGCTACATCTGTCTTCATGAGGCTGATGGGGTCAAAGGTCATCTAGGGGTCAAAAGGTCAAATGATATGAGGCCATTTGCATCATTTTTGTCTTGCCTGAACGAAGTTCAGCTGAGACTTTGTAATTACTTTTCCTGTTAGTCTGTTGGTCTATTGGTCTGTTACAAAAAAGGTCAAATAATATGAGGCTTCATTTTTCTTCAAGTTTTGGTTTAACTTGCTCTTATTTTTTATTTTCTACATCAAGTGTGTTCATACTTGGTTCAAATGATCCTTCGGTGGCACTACATGTGTGTTGAGGATGATGCACCATTTTAAATATTTGAAAATTAACTTAGCCCTGTTTATTGAACGCGAAATCAGACGTCCACGAACCACATTGTTCTTGCATTGGAGACACTCCAGTGGGGATTCCAAGGTGGTGCATATAGCAACAAAATTAACTTTTCACTACCTCACAATAAAAACCTCTTCACTAAAGGGATTGTTCACCCTGAAATTAAGTTTGTTTCAATAAAAGCAGACACATGAAAGAAACATATTAGTAAAGGTTGATGAAAATCCGTCAAAGGATAAGAAAGTTCTGATCTTTTTAAAGTTTTGATTTTGTTGCACATGTTCATTTTTTTTTATTAAAAATTTTATTTTCTCAAATAGATATGCATCCATTTACCTGTGTATTTGATGCAACATTAGAAATATGTTTCTACACACATCCCTCTATGAAAAAAAATAGTTCGGTCGTCAAAAAAAGAAAAAGAGCAATTTATGTGATTATGTTGCACACAACGAATGGGAGAGCACCTTGCCTGTGACGTCACAAAATTGAAATTTGAAAAGATTTCAAAACTTTCTTATCCTTTGACAGATTATCGTCAAACCTTCACTAATATGTTTCTTTTATATTTCTGCTTTTATTGAGACCAGCTTATCTCCAGGGCGAACAATCCCTTTAAAGGAAATTTGTACTTAACTGTCAAAGTTTCCTTATCCTATGATTATCTTTCCCCCTCACAGACCACAGTGCACCAGTTAACATGGTAGCGACTAACCTAGCCTTCATCCAAGCCAACCAGGAGTTTTATCGGCAGCTGGACCAATCACGCTGGCACCCCATCACCTCCTACAGTACCACAATGGCTGAAATCAGCCAGTAGATGGTGCCATATTCATTCCATGCTCAAAACTTTCTCTACATATTATCTCGCCATTCAGCTTGTCAGCTGTGATTAGTTAGGTAAAAACAATGCAAGGCAAGTGCAGGATTGTATGATATAGATTGTCAGAGATATGGATGGGTAACTTGTCTTTGTCCATGCCTAGTGGTGTCATCACATCTCTTTCTGGTTCTAAACAACACCACTCAAGAGAGAGATTCACTGGTCTGTCTAGTGGGCCAATATCAGCCACTCCCAGTGAGAGTCCCCACCCTGGTCACTCATGTTTGCTCTATCCACATAGTTTAGAGCCAGTTGTAGAACCAGTTGTCTTGACAACATGCTCTTATGACGTCACACCTTGGTACTCTATAATTCCCTACTCTGTAAATCATTGTAAAAGGTTTCCTGTCAGTAAACTAAGTGCATGTCCTTGCATGGTATCAAAGTTTCATTTGGCTTTGCCAAGGTGTTGCCATCAGACTTGAGATCTAGTGGCAAATGGAAATACTCTTTCAAAGTAGGTTTAAATAGTACAATGGAGCTTAGGGATACAAATGTCTTATTTACAAGCAACCTAACACAATTCCATGAAGGTAAATTCATGAAAACAGACTTGTGTAATGTTGATGTTTGGGCTAAAATCAGAAGAAAACAATTAGTTACCCCAATGAAACGAGGTAACACATTCACAATAGATACATAGTACATGTATTGTAAAAACAGTTCAGTTACATTGGTGTACATAGCTCTCTGTATAGATCATGCTAAGTCTGTGATGTAAAAGTTTTTTTGTTTTTTTTTTTAGAGAGAGTTGAAGTTAAAGTTAAAGACAGATCAGCCCATTTACAAAAATCATGAACCAGCAGTGTATCCTAACATTAACATGTATGAAATCTCACAGTCATGGCGAACGTTTTCAGGAAAAGGAAAAAAGGCAAAAATTATCCTTGTTTACGTTTGAAATGTAACAACCATAGTCTACATTCATAACCATATTGCCCCTGTCAAAGCGTAAACCTGTTTTAACATAGTGAGAGTGAATATACTACAATACTTAACAAATATGACAAATTATTTACTTTTTGTCAGACACTTAACAAAAATATTTTTTTATCTTCAAGGATCAGATAGCAACTGACAAAGAAACAGGGCCCTGTTGTTTTATCCACTTCTACCCATTACAGTGTTTTTCCTTCAATGTTTTGTAATAAAATTGTTGTAAATAGCAGGAAGAGATTTGTGATGTATTTCTGATTGTTGAGTGGTGAGCATTTGGCAGCAACGTACAGTTGGACCCGTATATGTATGAGGCTGTGATAGAGTGAGATAGGGGGAGAGAAGAGAAAGAAACAGATTGAAGTGTGTGTGTGTGTGTGTGGGGGGGGGGGGGGGTCGCAAGAGACAAGCAGGGGGAGAGAAACTGGCATAGATGGGGTAAAAGAGAGACTGGCAAACATTGGGGAAAAGGGAGAGACTGCTGCAACGCATTCCCCAGTAAAAATGAAGAGAGGGAGAAAGAGAGACGAATAGAGGAAGAAAGAGAGACGATGATAGTGAGAGAGAGAAAGAGAAAGAGGGAGAAAGAGAGAAGAAGAGAGTGAGAAAGAGAGACGAAGATGAAGAAAGAGAGGAAGATGAAGGAAGAGATGAAGAGAGTGAGAAGGAGGGACAAAGAGTGAGAATGAGAGAGAGAGAGAGAGAGATTAAGAGACGGAAAAAGGGAGGCAAAGAGAGGGAGAAAGAGAGATCAAGAGAGTGAGAAAGAGAGACGAGGAGAGGGAGTAAGAGCGACAAGGGGGGACAAAGAAAAGAAGAGATGGAGGAAGAGGAGCAAATAGAGGAGGAAAGAGAGACGAAAAGAGGGAGAAAGATAGATGAAGAGAATGAAAAAGAGAGAGGCAAATAGAGACGGAGAGAGTGAGAAAAAGAGACGAAAGAGGAATAAAGAAAGATGAAGAGAGATGAAGAGAAGAGTTAAAAAGGAAACGATGATAGGAGTGAAAAGTAGATAAATTAACACATTTCCTTTAGTTTATTTCAAATTTATACTCGGACAGAAACTAAATTCACATCTATCTTTTAAGTTTATTTGTGATTGTGTACGTCTAGCGGCATGTTTAAGTTGTTTATGTCAGCTGGTCATGTATCTAGATGTATCTAGAAGTTGCCAGACGGCACTGGTCGTTTTAAGTTTTTTGACACGGCCATAGGGGGTTCGTGCTCAAAACTAACAGGACCTACCGCAAATCGTATAACTCATGACTGGAAAAATCATTATCTTAACGAACATGACGAACGCAAGAAGAAATTAGCAATTTAAAAGAACACCCTGATACATTTATTATCTGCTCACGATTTATGGTAGTCTGATTTCCAGTAAGTAGATTTACAAACGTGACATATATTGAAGTCCGTTCGTATAATTCCGCTCCACTCAGTTAATTTTGCACATCATCGAGATAATTCTGTATTATCATGTTAGCAATCACTTTAACAAGGAGATGATAAGGGAGAATGAGAGATGAAGAGAGTGAGAAAGAGAGACGGAGAGGATGAATGAGAGACGAAGAGGAAGAATGGGAGACGAAGAGGGCGAGAAAGAGTGTCAAGGCAAGGAGAGGGAGAAGGAGAGATCAAGAGGGTGAGAAAGAGAGACGAAGGGAAGGAGAAGGAGAGATAAAGAGGGACAAAGAGAAGAAGAGACGGAGAAAGAGGAGCAAATAGATGGAGAAAAAGAGACGAAGAGGAGAAAAGAGAGACGAAAAGAGGGAGAAAAGGAGATGAAGAGAATGAAAAAGAGAGTGGCAAATAGAGACGAAGAGAATGAGAGAGAGAGAGACGAAGAGGAATAAATAAAGATGAAGAGGAATAAAGATACATGAAGAGAAGATGAAAGAGAGATGAAGAGAGGGGGAATAGAGGTGAAGAGAGGGAGAAAAGGGGACGAAGAGAGGAAGAAAGAGAGACGAAGAGGGTGAGAAAGAGAGACGAAGAGGAGCAAAGAGACGAAGAGAGGGAGAATAAGAGACGCAACGAGGGAGAAAGAGAAACAAATGGAGGGAGAGAGAGGAGAAGAGGGGAGAAAGACAGACGAAAAGAGGGAGAAAGAAAGAGAAACTAATAGCGGGAGAGAGACGAAGAGAGGGACAAAGGAACACAATTTTCCATGTTGTTTTTAAATGCAACATTTTTGCCCTCATTGAAATAAACGTAACACGCATCCTTCTCATTTATGAAACCCGACTTTAAAGGATTCAATACCACTTCGATTAACTCTTAAATGGCCAGTGATGCATTTTTGCATGATTAGTAAAGCACATAAAATATCCAATAGCTTAGTCTGTCTGGCACAGGGTCATCACAATGTATTTTCAAAGTTATGTCACGTGAAGAAGTGTTTCCGCTTTTCATTTCGTTCCTTACGGACACCCCTTCCACGCCCCCGCTAATTCAGATGATGATTATGACAAAAGGGAAAGGAATGTACACGATGGAATGCCCCAAGAAGAAAACTACCCCAGCAAAAACGATTGACATTCAAATCCCTCAATGTGATAGTCGCTTTGCAACCTATCGTAAACAATGTCAGAGTTAAAAAGAAAACGATGATAGGAGTGAAAAGTAAATAAATTAACACATTTCCTTTAGTTTATTTCAAATTTATACTCGGACAGAAACTAAATTCACATCTATCTTTTAGGTTTATTTGTGATTGTGTACGTCTAGCGGCATGTTTAAGTTGTTTATGTCAGCTGGTCATGTATCTAGATGTATCTAGGGGTTGCCAGACGGCACTGGTCGTTTTAAGTTTTTTGACACGGCCATCGTGCATAGAGGGTTCGTGCTCAAAACTAAAAGGACCTACCGCAAATCGTATAACTCATGACTGGAAAAATCATTATCTTAACGAGCATGACGAACGCAAGAAGAAATTAGCAATTTAAAAGAACACCCTGATACATTTATTATCTGCTCACGATTTATGGTAGTCTGATTTCCAGTAAGTAGATTTACAAACGTGACATATATTGAAGTCCGTTCGTATAATTCCGCTCCACTCAGTTAATTTTGCACATCATCGAGATAATTCTGTATTATCATGTTAGCAATCACTTTAAAAAGGAGATGATAAGGGAGAATGAGAGATGAAGAGAGTGAGAAAGAGAGACGGAGAGGATGAATGAGAGACGAAGAGGAAGAATGGGAGACGAAGAGGGCGAGAAAGAGTGTCAAGGCAAGGAGAGGGAGAAGGAGAGATCAAGAGGGTGAGAAAGAGAGACGAAGGGAAGGAGAAGGAGAGATAAAGAGGGACAAAGAGAAGAAGAGACGGAGAAAGAGGAGCAAATAGATGGAGAAAAAGAGACGAAGAGGAGAAAAGAGAGACGAAAAGAGGGAGAAAAGGAGATGAAGAGAATGAAAAAGAGAGTGGCAAATAGAGACGAAGAGAATGAGAGAGAGAGAGACGAAGAGGAATAAATAAAGATGAAGAGGAATAAAGATACATGAAGAGAAGATGAAAGAGAGATGAAGAGAGGGGGAATAGAGGTGAAGAGAGGGAGAAAAGGGGACGAAGAGAGGAAGAAAGAGAGACGAAGAGGGTGAGAAAGAGAGACGAAGAGGAGCAAAGAGACGAAGAGAGGGAGAATAAGAGACGCAACGAGGGAGAAAGAGAAACAAATGGAGGGAGAGAGAGGAGAAGAGGGGAGAAAGACAGACGAAAAGAGGGAGAAAGAAAGAGAAACTAATAGCGGGAGAGAGACGAAGAGAGGGACAAAGGAACACAATTTTCCATGTTGTTTTTAAATGCAACATTTTTGCCCTCATTGAAATAAACGTAACACGCATCCTTCTCATTTATGAAACCCGACTTTAAAGGATTCAATACCACTTCGATTAACTCTTAAATGGCCAGTGATGCATTTTTGCATGATTAGTAAAGCACATAAAATATCCAATAGCTTAGTCTGTCTGGCACAGGGTCATCACAATGTATTTTCAAAGTTATGTCACGTGAAGAAGTGTTTCCGCTTTTCATTTCGTTCCTTACGGACACCCCTTCCACGCCCCCGCTAATTCAGATGATGATGATGACAAAAGGGAAAGGAATGTACACGATGGACTGCCCCAAGAAGAAAACTACCCCAGCAAAAAGGATTGACATTCAAATCCCTCAATGTGATAGTCGCTTTGCAACCTATCGTAAACAATGTCAGAGTTAAAAAGAAAACGATGATAGGAGTGAAAAGTAGATAAATTAACACATTTCCTTTTGTTTATTTCAAATTTATACTCGGACAGAAACTAAATTCAGATCTTTCTTATAGGTTTATTTGTGATTGTGTACGTCTAGCGGTATGTTTAAGTTGTTTATGTCAGCTGGTCATGTATCTAGATGTATCTAGAGGTTGCCAGACGGCACTGGTCGTTCGCGCTCAAAACTAATAGGAGGTAACGCAAATCGTATAACTCATGATTGGGAAAAATTATTATCTTAACGAACGCAAGAAGAAATCAGCAATTTAAAAGGATCCAAAGCAATACGAGAATAGGTTTTTGTGGAACAGTAACTTCCATTATGATCAGAAACATTTCATTCATTGTTTATCCTGATTATTTGTTTTTCTCCTCAGAAAGTTATATAAAAATTGAATAGACAATGATGACGTGAAAGAAACAAATAACTAAGAAACATGCACAAACATCTTCTGCTTTCACTAAAATAATTGTCACAAAGGGATAACCTGAACTTAGAAATAATAACGTTTATCTGATACCCATGTATTTTATATAGGGGGGGGGGGGGGGGTGGTCTGATTTGAATTATTAGTAGATGTACACAAATATAAAATGACACGTCTATGTTACCAATCATACTATATGTATGTTTATTATGTTTGAGCACAAGCTAGTTTCATCCCATTCAATATATTCTTCCAATATCAATACCAAGGTAAATAGACATTAATGGCTTGAGAAGAACAAATAAACACATAGCCTTAATAGAGGAATGATGAAAAATGCGTATCCTTTACCCCGATACATTCATTATCTGCTCACTATTTACGGTGGTCTTCCAGCATGTCCAGTAAGTAGATCTACAAACGTGACATAATTTATAATGAAGTCTGTTCGTATAATTCCGCTCTACCCAGTTAAGTATGCACATCATCGTGATGATTCTCTTTTATGTTAGCAATCACTTTATTCGCGTATTTATTTCGTATGAGCACAAGTTTATTATATCCTTGTGAAGTAGCATGTTCCGGACCACCCTTCAACAAACTAAGTAAAGAAGACAAAGGGAGAACATTGGCAGACTTTGTCTACAATCTAAAATCTCACCACTAGAAGAAAACGAGCATTTAGCAAGTTTACGGTGAACTGAAAACACACCTCCTGTTCACATTTCCCGCAAGAACATTTCCTGCAGAACATGTTGTTTACACGGTTATTGTTCCAAATCGGCCTTTATCTTTTATTTTCCTTGTTCATGAGAGAAAGCAAGAAATTAGCAATAGTGCACATATAGAGAGTAGGCCTAATGATCAATGAAAGGGAATTTCTGGTGCATAAAGGAGCTGCTTTCACGAAGAGTGGAAAAGCAGAAAGATAAAAATCAGAATGTTTGCATAATAGGAAGAAGAATCTATAGCTACAATATACTCGTAAAATAATGTTGATTGCCTTTAAGATTTTTTAAAAATATTTTTTGTGTACTTGATAAATAGACAAAGATGGATGGATTAAGTTAAAATGCTGTCAGATGAGTAGTGATAATGTAACTTAGTATTGTTCCGGATTTCGTTTAATTTCAACGATCATTTTGAGAGGCTTCTTTCCTAGCATCCTGAAATGCAATAAGAATGGAACCCATGGTGATGGCAGAACGACACTTCACTGAGTACGGGTCTCAAAGTCCTTACCACTTCTATCCCTTACAAAGTGGTTACTATTCTGGAAACATCTTAATTATGCAAATTGTTTGTTTAATCACAACATACTTGACATGTAGTCCTTTCTTGTTTGTTACCAGTATAGCACGCGGCAGCTCAGTTAACATAGCTTCTGTTTGAATGTAACATAATCGGCAAATCAATCAAACGAAAAAAATAAATTAGGCAATGTCTTCGAATCCTGCTTTCCGTGTATAAATCTTTCAAACAGTTTCTTTTACCCTAGCGGGTCGGGCGGTACCATTGACAAATCTGGATTTTGAACTGTCAAGTTAACGGACGTTCGCAATTACATGTACATGTATTTATTGTCTACTCTGTTTGACTTACTCACTTTGTGCGGTGAATCGTGGTCCATAACGTGTTTCGTCAACTTTTCAAGAGGATACCACTTGTATTTAAATACTATGACTAATATGTGGAAAATATTATTTGTAATATACTAGGATATTTATATGAATTCTGGGTGGATTGGAAATGTAATTGGACTACGTTATGTTTGTGTAGATCTATTAAAGGGCATATACTGTACTGGGAAGGCAAAAAAGCCTTCAAAATGTAACTGTTAGCAATCTTCTTGCCAATGGTCTTAAATTCATGTATTGTCTATTTTAGAAGCTTGCTGAAAGATATTTGCCCTTAAATGATCTACATTTGGAGTAATGAGTGATTACATCACATATCCTCAAAATGTTCGGGCCGAACATTTTGAGGATTTAATCATTAATCATTAATTACTCCATATGTGGATCATTTAAGGGCAAATATCTTTCAGAGGGCTTCTAAAATAGACAATACATGAATTTAAGACCATTGGCAAGAAGATTGCTAACAATTACATTTTGAAGGCTTTTTTGCCTTCCCAGTACAGTATATGCCCTTTAACACTTGAAATCAGACCACCCTAGCTAGTATCAGAGTATAGGAAATGTGGGATATGTAGATTTAGGATGAACAATATTATTTTTTTTTTTCATTTTTCATTTAATTCATTTCCATACCTTGGATGATAAAATATTACAATATTACACTGTTACCGAAAGTTTTCCTATTTTCAAAATAGTATTTATTAGTACACTCTCACCATGGAAACATTTAAAGAACATTTAAAGATGACTATGTAGTTATTATAAGTCATCATCGGAGAACCCTATCTCGTTTTGGATACTCCCCAGGGAGTGGAGATGGTGCACTCTATGTTCTTGTATCCAGCGGCCAGGGCTGTCACATCCCTCTCAATTCAGACTCCGTACTGCGAGATGAGATAGACCCTCTGCACCATTAATAAAGATAAAAAATAATCATTTAAAAAAAGCATGTTGCAGTTTCGCACAATCGAACCATCGGAATAACGAGCCTTCGGAATAACAAATTTACTGAATAACGAGATGTAACCAGGGCAGATCTTGTCTGGTTCAGAAGAAAATGAGTCTTTATGGCACTGTCACACTTTTCCCCCATTACTAATACTACACAAAACCGTGTTTTGTGTAGCACGGGAGGACTTCAGTTAGTTTGCGTTATTTGATCCAACTTGACTGACAAAATAATTATAATTGCACCAAAGTATATTTCGACAAATTTGTCAGGGTTATTAAAAATTCAGATTTTAATTGACTTGAAGAAGACATCCCTCTTTTCGCGTAAAACACACGAAAATACAGTTTGGTGAAAATAATGTGAATAGTAAAGGTAGGATTCGCTTGTTACGCTTTTTGTTGTATGCGAAAAAAAGTAAGATTCGTCCCGCTGTTTAAAGAAACAGCGGGACGAATCTTACTTTTTAGGACATGAATATGTTTTTAGGTACATTTTGTGTTTCTCCTGATTCTCTGTCTCCTTCTTCATATTCTTGCCTTTCTGTTTTTTTTCTCAAGTGTTCTTCTTTCATCCAGTGATTTGTTTATCCCTTTTTTTCCCATTCGGTATCCATCCTGCTTCCATTATTTTTTTTTATCGAACCAGGATATGATCAAGAAAATTTCCCAAGATTGCTCACATTTCAGTAAAATGTATTTTTGCTTTTTAAGAAATAAAATATGTGGGTTTCCCCAACAGGATAAGAATATGAGATATTTATAATTGCGTGTGTAAACATTACAAGGAGTTGAATACAACAAATATAAAATATTGTTTTCGTATACATCTCATATGGGAAATTCTACAAAAACGAAAAGACAGGTAGATGTAAATTTATTTAGTGTTTTCTTATTTTCTTATTGAATAAAACGGAAATCCTTGTGAGACGGAAAATGAAACAGGAATTCATTTATAATGGTTTGTGCACGGGTATGAATGTATTTTGCGATTTCTTATGATATGATTATTCTTAATTTTCTTTTCTGTTTCTTCTTGTTATCTTCCTCCTCCTCCATCTTCTTCATTTTCTTCCTCTCTTTGTTAATGTACTACTACTGCTGCTACTACTACTTCTCCTTTTTTATCCTCCTCCTCCTCCTCCTCCTTCTTCTTCTTCTTCTTCTTCTTCTTCTTCTTCTTCTTCTTCTTCTTCTTCTTCTTCTTCTTCTTCTTCTTCTTCTTTATGTTGCATCTCTTTAATCACGAATGGTTGAGCTCGTCTCTTCTCATTTGTCTCCTTCATTTCGTTCTCCTTCATCTATTTTCATAATTAGTTATTTTATTTTTAAAAAATTATTTTAGGCAAACACCCACTAGCAATAAGGACAGCGTGTTCCATCCTGTAAATGAATAAAAACAAAAGTCAGACAACAATCTTGGAACCAGAAGAAATTTAACCTGCAATCTACTGCTCACGAATTAAGACACGATGACTTGGAAACAGCCTCATTTAATCTTACTACTCAGTATTCATGAGTAGTCGCCGTAAGGACCATTCGCCTAGATTTTAGTGAAAGAGTTTCCTGGAGTAATTTTAATTTTTATAATAAATTGTAGGCGTACACCCAGTAGCAGTACGGATAGCTTACTCTATCATGTAAATGCATGATTTCATTTATATCAGCTTGTGCTCCCAATTGAAATTAAAAATGGTATATCAAAAATCAAAACATGGTTGGCAGTACATAACTGAATTGTACATGTGTTACAATCAATACACATATAAACACTATTCAAATGTTACAAAATATCACGAAATACATTTAAACCATAAACCCCTACATGAAAAATATAACAAATACAACTGCCTAAATAATTAGGAACAATTAGTTCATGCAATTGCTTTTAGACCAAATGGGGAGTAGATCAAATAGGAGTAGACAAAACTGACAAGCTACAAACACCACGCCTAGCCTTGGTTCTAGTCTGTTAAAGGGGAAGTTCACCCTGCAATTATTTTGGTTTCAATAAAAAGAGACAAATGAAAGAAACATATGAGTGAAGGTTTGACGAAAATCGGTTCAAAGGAAAAGAAAGTTATTTGATTTTAAAGTTTCCATTTTGTGACGTCACATGGGAGGTGCTCTCCCATATGTTGTGTACAATTTTTTTCTCGAAAATTTGTTTTTTCTCACAAAGATATGCATCCTTTTACTTGTGCATTTGATGCATTACTAGAAATACGTTTTTACACACATACCTGTACGAAAACAAATCATTCCGTTGTCAAAAACAGACAAATAAAAACAATTTATCGACTTATTTTGCTCACAACATATGGGAGAGCACCTCGCACGTGACGTCACAAAATCAAAAATTTTAAATCAAATAATTTTCTTTTCCTTTGACTGATTTTCGTCAAAACTTCACTCATATGTTTCTTGCATTTGTCTCTTTTTATTGAAACCAAAATATTTTCAGGGTGAACTTCCCCTTTAACAAATATGTCTGGTAACACAGACTACACCCTAATCCCAATTGCTGGACGCTCCTCAAGCAAGAGAAGGAAGGGCGTAGTTTGTGTTTCCAGACATAGTTGTTAACAGGCTCGGTTGTTTCCATATATGCACTCCTCACCCTAGAACATAGGCTACGTCACACCCGGAACAAAAGTGACCATTCCAGTATCATGACCATACATGCTGGGTGCGGAAAAAGGGGGAAAATATCCCACCGAGCATTGCGTGAACAGAGTTATAAAACAAGGAAGTTTCGGATAGAATATTTGTGAATATTTCAGGAATTTCCCTCGTATACATTGTATAATGATGAAAAACAATCACGAAGTAACCACTACAATACCAGAGTCATGACATGAAATAAGACAAGGGGAAAGGCAGCTACGACGAGAAGTAATTCAAAGGTTCGCACATAGATATGGGCTGAGGTTTCGGCGTGGGATACGCTGGATTTTAGAGCTAAAAAAGGAAAAGGGGATTTTGATGGTATCATGGGAAAAAATACAGCTTGAGCTTAGCAATATGCTAATCTTATTTCCTTTAATATTCTTGGGTATATTTATTTTGCAACATATGAGTATGTTTCCATAATCTTATTAATTTCGATAGATATATTGATTTTTTTAGACACGAATGAGTGATGCCCGAAAATGGAGAGCAACTATGCATGGTTGTGGTAATTGTATTCCTACGCAAATAAAAAGTAGTAGTAAACATGGTATAATTCCGTTCTATTTGGGATTTTTAGTTCATGGTATCAATTTGCTTACGTGGTAAATTCAAATAAAACCTTAACAATTTCAAGTGCTGTCATTCGTGCTTCAATCATGAATTACTTGATAGCATATTTACTTGATTATGATTGCTGGTATTTTGCTGGAAGAAGGGTTACGATTCCAGGATTTAGGATGACTGGAATGATACAAATAATATGAAATAATTCATATCAATTAATATAGATAAAATTAAATTGATATCAATAAGATTATATCAATATCAATATCGATTAAATTACATTAATATCAATACGATTAAATTGATATAAATTAAATGATCAATGGAAATTCATAAGAATTAGGATTTTATCAATGATTTATTCCGTCATGATTTTCTTGGAAATAATAAGGAAATAACCAGTGTGTAACCTACACATACATAAAGAGATGGAAAACAAAAATCATGGAGAATCAATAATACACAATAAAAACAAATCACTATGTTATAATTCATCTTACAGATAGATACCCAGGCAAATTAATAATTTTGTATGCTTCTTTCTCATTCTCTTTATCTCTCTTTCTTATCCTCTAATCGTCTTTTTTCTCCCTTTTATGTCTGTTGCGCACAAATAGAGTGTATGTTCTTTGTTTCTATCCTCCCCCTTCCCCATTACCCGGCTCTTTTTTCTCACTCCTCCTCCTCCACCTCCTCTCTCTCTCTCTCTCTCTCTCTCTCTCTCTCTCTCTCTCTCTCTCTCTCTCTCTCGCTCTCTCTCTCTTTCTTTCTTTCTCTTTGTCTCTCCCCCCCCCCTCTCGCTCTTCCCCCCTCTCTCTCTTTCCTCTCACTCCGCTGCTCCGCCATATCCCTATTTTTGCTTGTCTCTCTTGGTCGCTTCTTCTCCTTTCTCCATGTTCTCTGTCCCCCTCTTGTTCCCAGTTCAAGAATTACATTTTACTCGACACTTTTCCGTGTCAGCTATTAATTTCTTTTACCCCGCAGAAAATAACTGTGATTTTCCCCTCTTGGTGTGAAATCTACCACCACCACCTATACATGCAGTTACACCCTGCGATACCGCTCCATTCCACCACATCCATGCCATGCGTGATCGTTCAAGCGCGCGCTTCGGATAAAAGGGGAATTCCCTTCCCTGTCTAGCGAGACCACGTGAACAACGCATCTTGATTTAGTAACAAAATTTTTGTGCTCTTGTGTGTATTTGATTGCTTACGTTAAGTGGGTTTTTTCATGTCATCTTTCTGGTTGAGATACCGGACTTGGGATGTTAAACGAAGGGTGAAGAGGTATTATCCACATATTATGTCACTTTGTCGTCGTTAAATATGACACTTGCTTCTTTAGAGTATAAAAAGCAACGTTTACGCCCAGAATACCAGTCAATATAAAACGAGTCGGTTGAAGACGTTTATATACCAGTTGCAGTATTTTCATCCCTGACTGCCTCTGCTGAACCAGGTGAGATAGATTCGCTCAAGATAGGCGCATCATTTGTCCAACGTTTCAAGAAGCAGTTTAAAGCTCAGTCACACAACTTGAACATTACCAGCAGCACTCTGAAGAACGAAAATGGCAATCGTAAGTGTGGAAAGTTTGTTTCAGTTCTCTGGCATGATGGGTAGAGAGATAGTGAGTGAGTGAGTGACAGAGAGAGAGATAGAGAGAGAGAGAGAGAGAGAGAGAGAGTCAGAGAGACAGACAGAGAGACAGACAGAGAGAGATATAGAGAGGGAGAGAAAAGAGAGAGATCGAGAGACAGTTAGAGAGAGAGGTACAGAGAGAGTGTAGAGGTGAGAAATCTTACTTTTTGAAAGTAATCTAAATTATCGTATCCTTTCTCGTCTATTAGTATTGCAGTCTTCGTAGTGTGTACATCATCTCTTTTATTTTCTTTTTCTTTTATCAAACTGTCTTAGCAATTAAGCCTCTGCCTTGATGCTTAAATTTTTCTATGCATTCATAAATCCGTTGAAGTTATTTCCTTGTACCAGTGTGCATACCATATTTTGGCTATAACGTCTTCTCTTCATCAACATTTCTTCTGAGCCAAAATGTTTCTGTTCCATTTTCCGTGCTCAAATTTATCTCTGTCTGCTCCCCTCCCTGAATTCTATCCTTTCCCTCTTTCCCTATCTCCATTTCTCTCTGTCTCCCTTTCCCCCTCTCTCTCCATTCCCCTCTCTCTCTCCCTTCCATGCCTTCCTCGCCCTCTCTCTCCCTTCCTCTCTCTCTCTCTCCCTTCCATACCTTCCTCGCCCTCTCTCTCCCTCCATCTCTCTACCTTATTATTCATCTCTCTCACTTCCTTTCTCCCTTCCTTTCTTTGCCTCCCCCTCTCTTTCTTTTTTTTTTTTATCTTCCTCCCTCCTCCCCCCCTCTCTCTCTCTCTCCCTCCCTCTTTCTCAGCCCCTCTCTCCATCTCTTTCTGTACATGTATTTACATTTACATATCGTATGTTTTGAAAGCATTCCATTTAAGATAAAAAAATGTTGTTCGCAGAATTATTCTCTTGATCTTTGTATATCTTTTATTGGTCTAATCTACTCTTACGCCACCTTGCCTTTTATCGCTTAACGTTCTTGAATGTTTTGCCCCTACCTTAGTTTTTAAAATGTATTTTTTGTGCATATTCTGCAGCATGCTTCTTGTCCCTTTTCATTCTGAGGGATTACGTTTATCGCTTTCTTAAAAATTGAAAATCTTTCATGTAGCGGTTGACATTGAAAGTGTCATCAACCTTCCTTCTTTCCTACTTATGAAAATACTTTCCCCTTTAATCTCTCTTACGCATTCTCTGCCGTGTCTTCTTTGCTCTTGAGTCTGTTATCTAGGTATAGCTGAACGGTGTTTGCTCTTTCTTCAAGCCTGTCAAATGCTTATCTAACCTTTCACGAACTTCCACCGTAAACAGTAAGTACAAGTACCATCATAATCATTCATTCCTTCGAAAGCAAACGGGGAACTCAGTCTTGAAAATGTCTGATTTAACAATAACACAATTATACATTTTATGCGCAACTTTGGATCTGTTAAGAGTGTAGTGTTGAAATATTAGAATGGGAAATGTGTGTGCATGGTATCAGATAGTAATGCTGCTGTTGTTACATTCATGATTTTCACTATAATCAACCTATCGTGTTACTTATAATGCGTGTGAACAGCTATGTCAGATTTCCCATTTCAACCGTATAGTATACCTGACGTAATAAAACTAATATTCTGATATCTGTATCATCATGATATATCATGATTATCCAAAAAGGGCACATCACATGTTGAATATTGTTGCGGTGATTGGATTAATAATCAAATAAAACTACGACATGAAAATGCATGTTTAACTTGGTACATTCTTTCCGGATAATTCATAGCAATTTATTGTCCACCCACTAACATTACAGATACCTTGTCAAAAAGTCATATCAGTATTATAAAAAAATGATTCGTTTAACATGTTGCAGGTTGTTGTGGAGAATGGATAAATACAGCAATCAAGGTGTGTTTGTTATATGATATCAAAATGGATGCAAATGGATTTTGGGTGGATGGTCTACGGTCTGCGGGCATTAAGTTACCTTTTTCCCTATCCTGCTGGCCCTTTTGCGTGCATCCACGCCATACAAATTGTATCACTACTGTTTTGAATGAATCGTACTTCTTAATTTCCCTATATGTTGTTTTGTATTGAAATACCAAATAAATAATAAAACCAAGATTTGATTATTTATATCAATGATCTTCATTCGTATGACTTTATCAGGAGAGCGTCTGTACGGTCATCTTTCTCACCATCTTCTGCGCAGCTCAACAGGCAGCATGCGCCTCCCTCGGGGACCCAAGCAACCCCCTTGCCCCGACCACATTCGGCCAACCGTGTCTTTCACCCGACCCCACCGAACAGTCTCGGCGCAAAGCAATCGCCGCCACGCTGTACCCGCACGAAGAGGCGTTCGCCATCCAGAGCTTTAACCAGACCACCCCGGACACGACGTCCAACGCGCTGGACATGGACCACTGCCCATTGGACGGAGTAACAAGTCCGGAATCCTGCCAGCAAGGTAAGGGAGTCTGTCTGGAGTCTGTCTGAATGACTTTGATTGACGGTAAAAAAGGTAAAACAAAAATAAAAAAAAAGTAATTAAGACAATTCACTTTTCACCTGTGATAATGAAAAATAACATCATGCAGTTTTTACATACTAGTGATTTGAAAAAATGAAAAATTACTACAAAGCATAACTTCAAAATATCATACATTATGATTCATTAACGTAAGACGTGAATAAAGGCAAAACTTCTGAACAGCTTTGCTCTTGTGGCGGATTCGCCTGAACAAACAAAACAATAAATGCACATACATTTTATAATCAAACAAATAGGATACATTTACATCCCCTTTGCCTCCCCCCTCTCTCTCCCCGTTCCCTTTCTATCCCCCTATCACTCGTTATTGACACCTTTTCGTTCTCTCCCACCCTCTGCCACCACTCCCCTTCTCTCTCATTGTCCATTCGTTTTGAGTGGATTGATTAACCCTTCCATTACCAGCTATAGGAAACCATTGGCTTACTTACACATCTTCATGACAATAATAATGAAATAGTTAAATCCAAGTTTCTGATTGATTACAAATAACATTTTAGGTAGGTTTCGCACTTTTACCGGGTCAACAGAAATAATAGCGTGAATTAATTATGAACAACAAGATCACCTATAGGGCGTTTTCAAGTGCAGAGCAGTAATTGTGACTCTATTCTTTTCAAGCGTGTTTCTTCATAATAACTTGAAGTCAAAAGTCAATTTATCTCAAAGAGGTATACTTCGGGTGAACCCCTCCGGGCATTACGTCAGCAAATATAACAACCACACCACTTGCGCAAGAAGGAGTGAGAATAGCCCAAAGACGTCATCTCGACGTCTTATATAGCAACATAGAGCGGTCAGTTCGCGAAAGAGCGGAGTGGGGATAAGTACACAATGATAACGTGTCGCTAAATCAACAATCACCACAATAAAACAATAGCACATTGAAATCCTACTATTCATACTACAAGGAAAGTGTGGGGATTGCAACAATGAGAAACAATTTATTAATGGAGACAGAATGCAGGAGATAAAGATTTAAAATATCAGTAGATGGCCTCGATTTATAATAAAAGAAATTAATGTGAATAATTCGAATTAAACTTTGATGTACTCTAGATTATGTTATATATTATTTGATTTAGATTTTATAAGTATGTACGCACTGGTATGTCTTTTTATTAAATGTACATTCGTGTGTGTATGAAGGCCTACGTGGTATCAAAATGGGTAATAGTGGGGCGGGAGAAGAGGGGGGGGGGGAAATGAACATGTTGTGGACTGGGATACTTGGCATTTGAAGCATAAAACACTCTGTATAACAGACTTCGATGATACAAAAAATGATTCTAAGATATGGAAAGCATATTTTTTTTTCATTTAGAAGGGAACCCCTCGACATTTAACACTCCAATAACATCATTAAACCAACAAATCAAAAGCACAACTATCCTCTTTGTGTAATTGCAGAATGCATCAACCAAATTGATTCACTTAACCAGCTGTCATCATTACATCATCATACAGTGCAATTAAAATGATCAATCAATGTTGCGATATATCTATTGTTGTCATGTTACTTTAACTATCATGATCTATGCATGATTTGCCATTAATATTATTTGATCATGCTTGATTCAGTTCTGTAAACTGATCTTCATGTTTTTGTATGAAATGACTTATGATGAAAAAAATATTACTAACCCTTCACCAGACCTTGAAAACCCTTTTGGTTTGCTACACAACCTTATGCCAATGGTAATGAGAGCGTTAAATTGATTTGAATTGAATTGTAGGTGTCTCACCCACCTACCCCGAAAAGGCCGATTCTGATTCGACGTGTCCCTTCAGCTACGTCACATGCTACGACCCCGACCGCATCCCGTCCAAACTCAGCCTCGCCCAGTGTAAATGCAGCTCGTGCATCGACCCGTACTCTAACCTAGTCGACCCCAACTTCTCGTGCAGACCAGTATTTCACAACATGCAGGTTCTTCGGAAGAAAGGGTGCGCCAACGGCATGTTTCGTTACGAGGTGATTGAGAAGTTTTATCTCTTCTCTTAATTTTCTCCTTCATCAATGTTACATCATCGACGATGATCCAACGAATTTTGTTGTTTAACCCATTATGTTGTATATTTGATGTGAAGTTGAAGCATCGCATCCTTCTTCTTCCCCTCCTCCTTCTTCTTCTTCTTCTTCTTCTGTTTTTAGTATTTTGCTTGTTCTCCTCCCAATCCTTTTCCCCGCTACCTCAAAACCTCATCTATTTCCATCTGCTATTTCTCTCTCTCTCTCTCTCTCTCTCTCTCTTTCTCTTGCTCTCTCTCTCTCTCTCTCTCTCTCTCACTCATTCCCTCCCTTTCTGTCTCTCATCAGCTCCTTTCTTCACTGTCTCTCAACTTGTCTCTGCCTCCCACCTTTTTTTCTTGTAAATGCATATTTTCCCCCGCTATCACGGCCTTGTCTCTACATACTATTATACGATTTCTCTCTCAAATCCACTGTCTGTCCGCTCTTTGCTTGTTACTATTATATACATATACAAGGAGAGCAAAGTTCTTACTGTAATCTAACATTATAGTTACTGAACGAAAATAAGCACACCCTTCTCTCATCTAATTTGAAACGCTTCACATGTGATCCAATACGATATTTCCTATTGTATTGCTATCATTTGTTTATATTTGTTCTCTAATTTGTATTTTTTTTTGTTTTCGTTGTGTCACAGATGGAGGAAGAGCGAGTTCCCGTGGCATGCGCATGCATGAGACGAGCTGTCGTCAGCTTCAACAACAACCACCCCTTCTAGATTGCCATATGCGACCGACTGACCCGCATGACCCAGTCATGGGTTGTGTGAAAGCAGGTGATGTGACATTTTTAGTCGCAGGCCCGTACGACTGCAGCATCGTGGTAAAATCGTGCCGTTTGTGGAGGTCTTAACCATTGTGTTTCATAAAATGATACATCGGCCTTTTTTTTATCGACCTCAGAATGTAGCTTGATGTTTGTTCACTTACAAAAGAAAACGTAACGACTCGGTTTTCCGTAAACACTTAGATATCTCTCTCTTGAAATGTTACTTCAGGCTCTTTCTCAATTTTGTACTACTATTGAAAAAAATGTCTTCACTTTGTTCTTTTTTTTTTGTAATTTCAGTCGTTCTAAATAACGTTCAAGTATGTCTCTAGAATTATGTGGTTGCTCCGGGCAAGTATATC
The DNA here is from genome assembly GCA_963669155.1 of Arbacia lixula. Lineage (NCBI taxonomy): Eukaryota > Metazoa > Echinodermata > Echinoidea > Arbacioida > Arbaciidae > Arbacia > Arbacia lixula. The sequence goes on along the minus strand of OZ022586.1, from coordinate 17,981,750 downwards.
CCTATGTGTCTTTTTGGGGGGAGGTGTAAAATCTGTCTCTGTGTGAGCTATCAAAATACACACATGTGGTCAGCCTAAGGCTACATCATAGTATATAACACGTTAACATGGTTAAGCAACCGTTGATTGTGTGAAAGGAGAAAAGATTCTATTGACTATGAATTAGCCTGGCTTCCAGGCTATTGGTCATTTTATAACCAAAACTATTAAATGAAGGGGTGTGACTGCAGAATACCAATCATTCTCGATTTCGTCTCGGGCTCGCGACGGACTGAGAAAATATGAAAAACGTGACAAGTTTCATGAATGTGAGACTTTTTCGGTTTGGATTGAAAATATCCAATATCCTGGAAGCCAGGCTAATCCTGAATAAGCATCAATCTTGAGATACAACAATGGAGAAGATGTGCGTTTCATAAATGGCAGGGCTTAATGGCGTGTTGGTAATAAAAGACAAACAAATGAAAGACGACAAATAACAGAACAGATTTATTTATATCACTGTTCTTGCATAAGGACAATTGATTAAAAAAAGTTCAAATGAATTAATATAGAATACAAGTGTGGGCTGGTTAATTTGACTAGTATCCATAACCTAAAAATACACCTCGATATCGAAGCATTGAGGTAGTACCCAGTGGGATATACATACGTTTAATGAGAGGTTGATAATTCAATTGGTTGTCTCGATGGTTTTAGTGTGGGTGCCGTCATCGATCATGGACATGAAAGACAAAAAGAAAATGAATACCTGGGGAAAGGTAATTGACAGTCATTGCGAGATAAAAGGAGTAGCAATTCTACGATAATCTTCAAATTTATGGATGGCCTGACCTATATTTGTCCAAAATAATTGCACATCTACCCCACACGAAATCAAAGTAGGGCGTATTCATATTTTTTTTACTATCGTTTATAAGTAATTATTTTTTTTCAATCGGTCATTATCATATTTTTTATTTACTGGTGTAGTTGTATTTATCATTTGTTAAGGATGGGTTCGTGCAAACTTCCTTTTTATTCTAGTTCTCGATAGTTTATATTTTTCTTGTGTACCACTTTCACAATTTTGCACCGATAATAGAGCGACATCTAGTCTGGTGCAGAAGGAGTTCGCAAAAAGAAAGAAAAGAAAATCGGCCCACAAATGTCAGTGCCATGTAGTCTACTCCTAACAATTCTGTAACCATGGTAATAAAATGATATACCCTGGGTTTACATATAACTGGCTTAAGTTTATGGTGCACTTGTACATGTAGAACTATCAATCTAGTGATAGTCCCATTTAAACGAATGTTGCTATCGTCGGTAGAAAACACAGGCATCCGCTGTTTATCAGAACCAAAATATGTGTAGCTGCTAACTATTGATCAGGATTGAAAAGCAAATGATGAAAAAGAAAATATATTCATAAACTGTGGAAAAGACAGGCTCAATTTAAGTTTACATTTATCATGAAACGTGTCGCTATACCTTTGATTTCATATGTTAAACAAATTAATTTGACGTGTCGTTTACATACCAAGTGCATGAATATACTTAAACATATGATGATAAGAGGGATTAAACAGAAATCAATCAAATATTGATGACGTATCAAGATGTGAACTATTGAAAATATAAGAGACACAAATGAAATGGCAGGCTGACAGATAATTTTATGATCATGGCTGAACACGTCAATCATTTCCTCATGGCTAAAGTGATCAGCCAGGCCTGGACAGCTTCCTGTGATAATATTGCCATGATAATGCAAGTGACACACCCACCATCTTAAAATGCATAAACATTTCTGAATAAAATCAATATCTAACGGCCACCGAAGACACGATCTGGTGAGTCCACTGGCTGAATCACAGGGCCCGGTCATCATGGTCATTGGATTTGCGCAAAAAAATTACGTCACATTTTCACGTCGTAGTCCCTTCCGAATTGTGGCAAAGTCGTGTCGTCTGCCGTGGCCGTAAGACGTCAGTAAACTATGTCTTACGGAAGAGCGATGTGTGACTGAATTGGTAGAGATAGCTCGCATCTTCTAGGTGAGGCCTCTCTGCTTCAATATTAAAACTCCTTATAAAAAAAAACATGCAAGCCTGCAAAGAGCTAAACAGGTGTTTATTATAACTGTCAAAAATTCCCTCTGGCCTGAGATGACCAAGAAAGTGTTCTCTTCTCCTTGATGATATTTATACACTGTATATTCTTTATATTGATTTAGGCATCAATATCATTACTCTGTATGAAATGGAATCAGTTCTAGAGACAATGATTACGTAAGTATACGACATGGTTACCCTATCAAGAAAGTATACTCTGTTGGCAGGGCTACGTAGGTGGGAGGCGTACTTAGTTTTGGCAAGTATGTAAAAAAGGTGGAATACTTTTCTTCTCGAAGAGAATGTGTTCCCATGGTTACTATATACAGGTAGTGAATGGATTGGCAGGACATATCCAGCATGTCCAGTGTCTTGTTTGCCAGAATGCTTGTGTAGATATGGGACATTTACCAAAATAATCCATATCTTATTATACAACCACCATAACGCAGTGCCTAATGATTTTATCTACGCATTGTTTAGGTAAGATCTCTATATGTACAGTATGTTAAGAGGAAGTCCTGCATTGTCTGAGTGGTGGTGGTGGTAGTATTTATTTTTGTTTGTCAATTCCTTTATGTTTCCGTGGGAGTTATCATCCATTCAAGACGTTTTTATGCTGGAGGTTGTATCTAATTGCCCTTGTCATTTCATGTTCCTCATGGACATGGTATACATATGTTATACCTCATTCGTGGTATGTAACTATGGTTCATTTTTTATATTCATCATAATTTGTAACGTTGATTGTGATATTGAAAGTACAGAGTAATGCGATATTATACGAATTGCACTTGATATATCACATTACTGTCTTATTTCAAGGCATGACTATTACACTCGGGAATATTTCCCTTATTTTCTCCAAGTAGGCAGCGTGTATGAAACTGCCACAGTACATAATGTTTTTAGCGACCAAAGATGTTAGCTGTATCCACTGTGTGGAGAAACGCGAAATCAAGTTATGTAAAAGGGTGGATTAAAACCGCAATAGCAAGTTTAAAACATGATATGAGCATAAACAAGTTTTCTTTGATATTTTGTATAAATCAGTGTGAGAGACTGAAAGGACTTCACTGGTTTGATAAAACGTGAAAACTGTTAAAGAAACAGACATTGAGGATAGTTTACGGAAGATCGGGAAAATTATTTCTAGAGAAACGGGCCGCAGAATAAAGAAAAATATATGCTGCAATGAAATGCGAGTTTAATTTAGACAATATGTATTTTCTATAGAAAATACTGCTTTTGAAGCGTCACCTAACGCCATTTATTCAAGTTAATGATTCATTGAATATTTTTTCGTGCCTAAAGATGCACAAGTTAATAATGTTATGTTGTGACGATTGTAACTTTTGGAAGATACATAGCGTGTATAGTATATTATTATTTATTATCTAAACTTGATATTTGTATCAGAGCAATGATTACATAGGTTTCACAGTACAATGAATTCTGTATGAGTATGCGTTTGTCTTGAATATACTTTTGTGAGAATAATGATATTCGCTTCTTAGTGGCCAATCGATTTCATATCAACTTGTTAAAGTTGTGTAGAACTGGCACGACTAGTGATTTAGCGCTCCTTTTCTTCGTTCCACGCAGATGAAGACATTATGTAGAACTGGATTTGAAAAATAAACTCACAACGCTTATTCAAAGATGCTTTCTATCAATAAGTTTCTTTATTCCTTTTATTGACAAAATCGACTCAGTAGGCGTAGGGATTTACATGGTGAGTATATTTGCATGAGCAGTAAATCATTCTGGCCGTATCAAAATTGACAAACCACATTTTTGAGAGAACAGAGAAAGATCAATTTAAAAAGAAAAAGAGTAACAGAGAATGAGAGAGAGATAGACAGAGAGAGAGAGAGAGAGAGAGATAGATAGAGAGAGAGAGAGAGAAAGAAAGAAAGAAAGAGAAGTAGGGGGGGGGGGCTTGAGAGAAAACAGGAAAAAGGAAAGAGAAAGCTTTTGTGCAAAACATGACTGCGTACGACTGACGACGACCGTATTTTGAACTGAAACTAGGGGCGCTTAATACGTATTGCTACATAGTTAAGTATCCTATATTAGAGTAAAATCCACAGATCGACATGAAGTAAAATTCCTGCATAGAAAAAAGTGAAGGGGAGCGGAAGATACTGGAGGAACGACTGATTTTCCAGATGGGTACCCTTCACCGGATGGAAAGAACGCCTCATTCAGAAGCTTTCCTGTATCTATTCCTCACTGATATATTTGTTTCCTTCTCTCTCCGCTCTCTCTCTCTCTCTCTCTCTCTCTCTCTCTCTCTCTCTCTCTCTCTCTCTCTCCTTCTTCTTCTCTCTGATCCCCCTCCACCGTTCTTTTTATTGTTAACCCCTCCCCTCTTCCCCCTTCTTTCCTACTTGTTCCTTTCTTTCCTCTTCTTCTCCTTCATCTTCGTTTCATTCTCCGACTCTGAATTGTGAACGTTTCTATATATCTCTCATTTATTCTTCTCTCTTTTTTTTTTTAGTTCTTGCTCTCTGTGAATGTATAACTCTTTTTCTAAATTACTTCTTTTGACAACGTATTCTATATAGTTTTATAGCTGAATATTCATTTTTTTTTATCCAGGGTTCCTAATGAGTCTAATGAATTATCTCTCACTTATTTCATTCATTTTTTTCTGCAGGAATTTTACTTCATGCTGATCTTTGGATTTGAATTTAATATGGGATACTTAACTTTACGCCTATCATATATATGTATATATATATATAAGAAGAATAAAGGTTGCGATGGCGAAGAAAAATTATTCGAATTTTCGGTCATAGACCTTTATGAAGTAAAAAAAAAAAAAAAGGGTTTCTTGATAAAGGTCTATGACCGAAAATTCGAATAGTGTTTCTTCTCCGGCGTTTCATTGAATTTGTTTGTCTTCACCTAGAAATCAGCGCCATCGCAACCTACATTCTTCTTTTATATATATATATATATATATGTGGGTCAATCTCGGCTTGATATAATTTGTAAAGTTTGTATTATCATTTTTCATAAGTGTCAAATAAATACAATTATCCTCAGTTTACGATGTGTAGATTTCAGCTTGATTTCAGTAGTTACTTTTTTATTATCATTTTCCAAAAGTGTCAAATATTATTTTTATTATAAAAAAAGTAGCACAGTATCTTATTCACGTTATGCACACCATGTGCACTACAAAACGCCACAACCACCACTAATATCAGCACAGCGGCTTGAATTAAAGCCAACTATAGTCCCTCATGAATACCATATTCCTGCCTCCACAAGGCAATTGGAATCATAAAAAGCAGTATTCTAGGTACATGTATATTAGAGCAGTCGTCATCTACGAAATGGTATCCCGTAATGGCGAGGGGAAAAACCCCTCGTCAGGTTTGTATGAACAAAGAACGTTGCCATAGCATTTTCAGCACCCACAATGCCCGCGGAGATGATCAGGGACACATTTAAGAAACAACACTGTCTCCAAAGAATTCAATTAAGCATTATTCTGTCATTTTGTTCTATATTCAGGCTAAGTTTTTCTCGTGGGTTGTAGATGGGCAATTTTTCTCCATAACAGAAAGTGTATGATTTCTAAAGGATTTTGAAAATAAAAAGCCCTCCTTTCCCAGAAATTCATTCGGTCATTCAACCTGAGTGTGTGAGGGAGGTTTCCGTTTGACCTCCTTAATGATTTTTTGTTTTGTTTTAGTGTCGGTTTAAGCATTTGATTATCACCTGATTGCATAACTGTCAGTGACCGTTAGGGAATCGATACATCGATGTTAAGCAGCTATATTTAACTGGAATATCATCATGTTTATCATTGATTGGTTGGGTGTTTCGTTTCCTCAGGTTATTATTTCTCCCCCACCCCAAGCTCACTCTCTCCATTCCTCGTTTACTTCTTCTCCTTCTTCACCACTACAGTATGACTACCTTCTTTTTCCTCTCCTCCTCCGTGATTGTCTTCTTGTACATCCTTTTGTTTGCATCCTTCTACTCCTCTCTCCTCCTCCTCCTCCATCTCTTCTCCTTATTCTCCTTTACTTTTTATTCTTCTTCTTCTTTCTCTTCTTTTCCCCTTTTTTCTTCTCTTTTTCTTCCCCTTCCTCTTCTTCTACCTGTTCTTCTTGTTCTTGTTCTTGTTCTTCTTCTTGTTCTTCTTCTTGTTCTTCTTGTTCTTCTTCTTCTTCATCTTCTTCTTCTTCTTCTTCTACTTCTTCTTCTTCATCTTCTTCTTCTTCGTCTTCTTCTTCTTCTTCTTCTTCTTCTTCTTCTTCTTTCTCTCCTTCTTCTTCTTCTTCTTTCTCTTCTTCTTCTTCTTCTTCTTCTTCTTTCTCTTCTTCTTCTTCTTCTTCTTCTTCTTCTTCTTCTTCTTCTTCTTCTTCTTCTTCTTCTTCTTCTTCTTCTTCCTCTACTTATTTATTTGACCATAAAAAAATAACATGACAAATAACAGCATCATAACAATAAAAAAAGCACGGTTAACAAAACAAAGGACCCAAAACAATGTAATAAGGATGACAGAAAGAGAGCGTGCGTGTGAGGTCCACAAAAGTGAGATCATTCAACGTTGCATGTGGAACCTCACTCCTATACTTCTACTTTTTTTAGTCTTCAAATTCTTGCTCTTCATCCTTTTCATCAACACATCTCTATTACATTCTCCACATATTCCATTACTGTATTCGCTGCTTCTTTTTTAACCTCTCCATTTGTGTGCAATATGTTCCAATTTCATAATTAATACACACAAATCCCATAGAACCGGAGCTGATCGAGCACACAATCTTTAAACAATCCTTGACACACTCTCTCCTGTGGATTAGTTTGTCTTGGACACGTCTACATACGAAAGGAAAACGTGACCAATTTATTCAGTTTGAAGCGATTGTAGTTCCCAGTTGATTTCCTGTTAACAAACACAACTACAGTTAAGAGCTAGGCTTTCTTATAATACTTCTTTTCTTCTTTACATCTGTATCTACATCTGTATCTTTAGGTTATTCACGTGTTCAAAGGTTCCTTGACGTAAGATAATTGTCATGGTATTTGTTAAATCAATTAAACAAGTAATGATCTCCTCGTTCTTCTCTTGATTTTTATATCATTGATAAAAGTACCAGCCACAATGACAACAATAATGATGTTTAAATCGGAATTTGTCCAGTCATTATTGGAAATTTGCAACGAAGACGTCCAATTCGTGAGTATCAATAGCAATCAATATATAATAGATTATATGGAAGAAAGATGATATACAATGTGTATACATATTAGATATATATATATATATTTTTTTATAGATGATATGAATTTCAAAAAGTATTGAAAACTTCAATATTGGGGGGGGGGGGGGGGGTGCACGTGTTTACAGCTCCTTATTCCGAAGGTTCGTTATTCCGAATGGGTATTATTCCACGGTCCATTTGTGATTCCGAAGGTTCGAATTACAAAATGTTTTTAATTCATTTTTTCCCTACGGAACTCTTTATGCCCTATTAAGCCACTTTTGCCCTGGAAATACACACTATTCTCGCACGGCAGTATGGTGTATAGCAGAAATATGGATTAAGTTTATTCTATTTTCGAATTAATTAAACCTATTTCGTTTTCGGACCAGCCATATTTCATTTTCGAATGAACGATCCTTCGGAATAACGCACATTACCCCACAACCGAGCTGTCGCCAAGCTTTATGTAACGATGGCAAACTAAATCTTCCCCCAATTCCTTAGGTTTATGTGAAATGCGCTCAATTTTATTTTTTGTTGTATCTAGGCGGTTCTAAGTACATGAAAAGATAATTCTTCAGGTAAACTGTATCACTGATTGATTTCAAACTGTTGTTTCCCAAAGATGCAAACTCAAGACGAATGTTTACTACTCAAAATGTTGGTAATCATGCAAATGTAGATAAATTTTATAACAGTAGTAATTCTGAATGAAGGGCAAACTTTTGAATTTTTGTTTATTTGACGAAGCACCTTTTAATATTTAAGATACGAGCAGTAAAACCCAGGAATTCATAACGATAGATAGTTTCTATCAAAATAAAGCTATATGTGATACATACTGCAAAAACAATTTGTATTTTTTCTGATTTTAATTCTAAAAGGCCTTTATAAAAAAAAATCATAATAAGGTAAGCATTTTCTTTTCCAAAATCATTACAATTACTATTCAGTGGCACCCCTTAACACTAAAATTGAATACATTTCTTTCCGTCAAATGTGCTTAATTAGGTGTTGAAAAAGTTTTTCACCTTATATTTCCCTTTTTTTCTAGCTTCTATCATGCATTTGTAATACTTTTTCTTTTTTTCATCTCTTTATAGTTTCACGAAAAGCATAAATTCATATCTTTTACATATGAATATAAAACAAACAAAACATTCACAACTATGTCTATAATCTCCCAAACCACGTTTTTGTGGGCTCCCTCAAATTTTGTAATTTGTTTCGAATCTCTATAGATACAATTTTGTGTTTGCTTTATACTACCTTTTGCTTATTACTGTCTATATGACATCATGGTTGAATTTTAAGACTTTATCATGTGTATGTTTTTGTATGTCTAAAGTAAAAACTAAAGAAATCAATGAAGTTAAATTCAATTCAAAAGAATTAGGCGCCTTGTGTATACTCTCTCTCGGCTAATTGCAGATTTGACGTCATTTCTATTCTGCAGATAATTTGTCGTTGTTTAACGCTATTGTTGCAAGATAGTCATGACCAATGAAAAACAACACTATCAATTACTCCAGAAGCGGTGATAAAAACGACCGCATTGGCAGGGAACGGCATCGGCGTGGGTTCTTTTCGATTAAGACCAAAAGCTCTGTGCCGACGCGTTTTTTTTTCGACATCATGGTGAAGCAATGAATAATGGCTTTCTGGAAAGAGATAAATAGTCAGCATTCCTTGTTCATCTCTTAAAAGAAAACCGTATTTCTGTGACGGCGTTGACTTCTTCTCTTCCTGTAAAGAGGCATCCACTTCCATTCATCCATAATTCGTCTCAGAAGAATCTTCACACTGTTCCTAGTACGTTTGGTGAAAAAAAAAACCGACAAACGCTTTGGTAGGCCAGGGCAGCAATGACTAAAGATGGTTATCTCACTCCTCTTCTTGCACATGTAAGTACCGATATATGTTCACGTCTCCATGTCATATTGTATTTATTTATTCATTCATTTATATCGTTATTAAAGAGGGTCGTTTCCTCAATTATCCAACTTCTTTCCAGGGTAGCACATATTGCACATGTACATGCAAACAATAAAATAAATATGAAATATACAATGTCATTCAGTGATAAAAAAATTAGCATGAAATATACAGATTTATTCAATGAATAAATCATATGCATACGCAAATGTCTTCAATGACGTACAAAGGGAATTATGGCAAATACAGAAAATGCTAATGAGTGTTTCTATTAGTATGACTACGTAGTCCCATATGTTAAAGTTTGTGTCTTTGGAAGTGGAAAATCACTGCAGAATAACGAATCATATGCAAATAAGTTATTATCGAAATACCGTTGTAACAGCTAATCGCGAATTTACTCCCGAACTAGAAGTACGTCCCGGAATGCATTGCGATAAAAGAAGAGCATAGGTACGTATTGCACGTCGGGTTTTGTGAGGGTCATACGTTGGTGTTGTTTTCGAGATTGAAACAAAATCGTTGCGAACAGTTAATGTATACAATATCTCTTATTTAGCAACTCCATCGATGATTCAGTCAATGATTAATAATTTCATTTGTTTTCCATGTCGCTATGTAAATATTTGATGCCACACACCACTATCATTTGTGGATCCATCTTTGTTAAAATATTTTTCTTATGTAACTTGATTCCTTCTTCTATTTCGCACAGCAACAACCAACAACCTCTCGATATTAACATTTCTTTTATGTTATCTTCAGATTGTTGAATTATTTATGTTCTTTCTTTTTGTACGTATTGATTGTCTTTTGTTCCTGAAAAACAAATAAATAAATGATAGGAAAATAATCATCAGGGAAAATGGAATATATCGATGTTAACTTCAAATGTGTAGTTTGCATTTCAAAAAGATGCCTGAGGGACAAACGCATGTATAAAGATTGTAACGGATTATTTGAATTCTACGTCAATATCAAGTTTCAGTTTAAACCACAAATGTGCCGCTGGTGGATTATTTCACTCTCGATACACACACATTCCACAGACCATTACTTCATTAGGCACACAAAGGGTTAACCATCGATGTATCTGTTGTTCCTGTGATTCATACAAATCTGTCGGGTGTTTCACCAAGCTGTTCTCAAGAACGACTTTACGCACGACTGGTTACCCTTTCTTGTGCTAAATAAATTATGGGAATTATAATAATTGAGCACAAGAAAGAGTAACCAGTCGTGCGTAAAGTCGTTCTAAGCTTAAGACCAGCTTGGTGAAACACCCCCGCCCCCCCCCCCCTCTATTCTGCATAGTCTTCTTTTAGCAAACGTGAATGTATGTGGTATGTGTTTGTCCGTTCTTGTGAGTATGTGTGTGAGAGAGGCATATACGGAGAGGTAGGGCTTGGCAGGGACTCAGAAAGGAGAGACAAGAAGAGAAAACGTTTTCAAATGCATTAAACGTTACGTTTTGTCATCTTGTTGTTTTTCTTGTTTGCGTTCTTTATTTTTTTCTCTTCTTCTGTTTTTCGAATTCTTGTTTTCATGTCCGTTTTCTTCCAATCATTCCATCCCCACTTCTATCTTGGTGCTTCTTCTTTTTTTTTTTTGTTTCCGTCATTCTTCTTGCTCAGTTTGTCGACCGTGGTCCACTGCTTCTTGTTCTTGCTTTTGTTCTCCTAGTCTATCCCTTTCCTCTTTCCTACTCGTCTGTTATTATTTTTGTTACTTTTATCCTCTGCTCGTCCTCTCAGTTTATTCGTCCATCTTCTTCTCATTATTCTTCTTCTGTCTTCCTCTATCTGCCCCTTTGTTCTTTTTTCTCCACGCCTTGTTTTAAAGATGTTACTGGAACTTTAGCGGGGAAAAATCATGTCGATATAGATATCTTGCTTAGGTACTCCTCACTGGTCCTTGAATACCTTGGGAAAGCTTAAGATAGAAACACTTCTTGCAATCCCTGGGCAGATTTGCACGTCAGCAATCGAATCTATTTCATATCGGATTGCAAAAACTCAAGAATCATGATATTACCACGGCTTAGGATAAGTAGAACTTCAATTGAAATGCCTGGAAAGGTTGAAGCTCGTGAGATTGGATGCCTAATTAGTCAGTATATATATGTAAACAAGAACATGACGAATCCACAGTTATCCTTTTAAACTTGAGTATTATTATATGTAGATATAGATATACATTATAATGTATTAGCCAGATACGTGTACGTGTCTCTCCGTTCTCTTCTCTCTCTCTCTCTCTCTCTCTCTCTCTCTCTTTCTTTCTCCGTCTCTCTCTTTCTGTCCCTGTTTCCCTCTCTCTCTGTAGTCCTCCCCCCTCTGTTTCTCCCTCATTCATAAATGCATATATATATATATATGCATTAGCCAGGGACATGATGGACGTGCCTCTCTCTCTCTCTCTCTCTCTCTCTCTCTCTCTCTCTCTCTCACTCTCTATCTATCTCTCTCTCTCTCTCTCTCTCTCTCTCTCTTTCTGTCTCCCTCTCTCTCTTTCTGTCCCTGTTTCACTCTTTCTCTGTAATCCCCCCTCTCTCTCTTTTCTGCCTCTGCGTGTTTTGCAAAAATATCGACTATCTATCACAGATTGGGTATAAGAAAGTAAGAAAGTAATAAGAAAGAAAGTAATGATTGCTTTGACTCTTACTGTACAGTTCCTTAAATAAAAAAAAACTATCAGCTTATTACACGTCTTCATGCCAATGTTAATGAGCGACTTAATCCTTTTTAGGCAGGATATCATAAGATATTGACATTGAAATAAATATCGTAAGACTATCATAATACCATCCTCATTCATGTGTGATTTTTAATTTCTGTAGAGTAAGTATACAGTAGCTGAATTAATATTAATGCTTAGTTTATGATAACAAAAAGTAATCGCGTTGGGTCCATTTAGCAATACAGTTCGCAGAATATTCCATATATAAAAAATATATAAAGAATCTAAAAAACTGTATAGTGATAAAATCTGACTTGATATTCTATTTGAACTGTGATATCATTAAAACAAAAGATTATAATCAGGTAATCAATGGTAATGGGATTGAGGAAACATGAAACAGTGGGGTGGATGCAATATTTGATTTGCTTGTTGATTTATGTATGGTATGATTTTGTTTATTTGATTGGGGAAAATGAAGCGAAACATAAAGTCCCTCATTTGAAGTTAAAGAGAAACAGTTACCAACCCTCACGACTGGTTCTGTTTCGTCTGATTTTACAGCGACCAACCTATTTTTGGACTAGCGTCTTGCCCTTAAGCATGGTTTGGTTCTCATCAACACAACAAACCTGCTCTAGATGAAGAAAAAAAAAACCACTTCGTGCAACCCCTCGGCAGATATATACTTTAGCATCAAAATGCATCTAAATTTGAATTGGAAAGAGAATAGATTACGTAATACCCGGCTGCTACTCCAACCTAGCCAAGTAGCCTCAGTCATCAGTATATCACCCTCCCCTTTTGATGCTTTGGTACCTAGACGGTTACGGTAGGCTAGATTACATGGTCAAAATGAACCATATATAAAGACCTACTTCCGAAACGCTTGCCTCATTATTTATGATCAATTCAAGCTTGTCGTGCCTTCTGCCACTACCTCATTTATTAGCTATGCCTTTTACACAACGCGTAAGTATTCATATGCAGTTCTATCTATTTATTCACCTATCTATCTATCTATGTATCTATCTATCTATCTACAATGTATCTATCTATCTATTTATTTATCTATCTATCTATCCATCTATCTATGTATAGTTATATATGTGTGTATCCGTCTATATATGTCTGTCTACATAATCTGTCCTATAATCATACCTATATATCTCTCAATTTGACGTCATCATATATCTATGAATGTACAATACAGTTGATTCCGTCGTAATTTTCTTATTCATTTCATTCGTATGACTGTTCTTTGCTGCTTTGTTTCTTCGAGTATAACATGCCAATACATATACTTGTCAGCCTACCAAGTCTTAATGGTCTAATCTATTACATCTCTTAACGCCTGCTGTGCCTGACAAAATATTGTTTAATGTAATATGTGCGTATTGCGGGACCCAACCTACCTTGTTGGAGCTCAAGGGTTCTTTTCTGTTTCGTTCTCTCCAAAATACTGAATGGAGGCAATTTGTGTGTTTGCAGGCGCCAAGCTACGTTGTTGGAGCGCAAATGGTTAACTCATATGCGCCATTGAGGCACACTTGCACAATAAAGACACACCAATCTCATAGAGAAATTGTTTCTTTAGGACACAAAGAATAAATATATATACACTTCTTCCTCTCCTTTCATCTAGTTCGTGAGCTCTAGTCTCGCTCTCTCCTTCGTCTTCACGATGGTAGGGAGCAACCCGATGAGCTACTGGCGGCGGACGGACGGCGGAAGTTCGGCCACCCACGCCAATGGTTCGGCCACCTCCGCAGCTGCCACAATGAGCTGGCCGTGCCCCGACCCAACCATGCACGCTCGTCGGCATTCCACCCACCATATGTTTTACCCGCACTTCGAGGCGTACGGCATCCAGAGCTTCCAAGACCACGCGGGTAGCGTGCCCCCTGGAGCGACGGCCAACTGCCCTATCACCGAGCCGATACATGACGCGTCCTGTCCTATTGGTGAGCTATGCCAAATTAATATGTATCACTTGGGTATGCAAACAATGAAAAATTGTGAGAAAAATCATGGCCTATAGATGACACTGCTATTCAAAATCTCTTATCCAGATTAAGAAAGTGACAAAAGATTGTGTAAGGGTTTATATATTTTACACGAATCATTTTTCGGGTTGCATAAGATACATGGATACTATTGGGATGATAACGGAGTCTTGACAAGATACGATTTCGCATGAAGATATCATCGTTTGCTTGAAATGTTGTTAGTATCTTAAATATAAGCTGAGCATGACAGATTTAATATAAAGCGATATACCTTTCACACATTTTTTAAATTTCGCCTCACTTCGAAGCTTTGCATTGTTATTTTACGAACTGGACCTATGAAAGGGAATTATGTTGTTATTGTGGTTCAAGTATGTTTTGAAAAAAAAAAGAATTCGGATTTGGCTGCCAAATGGATGCATTTAATGGAAGTTCAAACCACGTAAAAGATAACGAGAAGCGTAACAATAACAGCTGTAAGCAAAACGTCATCATATCCTTATCAATACACTGATTACGATGCAAACACGACCTCCACCATCATTGTGTTACTCCTGCAATCAACTGTATCAACATCAGTACCGTTCAGACACAATTTACGTGGACGATGACATTTCTTAATTTTCATAATTTCTTAATTTCCTCATAATCCAATAATTGAATATATATTTTGTACGAGCCGACAAGATTCCGATTACCATGATTGTCGTCAAAGTAAAAATCACATCAATTAAGATAAATTGTACTAGCCACTTTCTCTTTTCATAGCGGCTAATGAAAAGCGGAAACATCATAGACCATATAAGTTGTGTTTGAATTAATATTATTGGTGGCGGTGATAACAAAATGGTGATGATGGTTGCTATGGTGATAGTAATCGTGGGCTTTTATGAGTTCCTGGTGAGCCCCTGTCTGTGAACCCGACGAGATTTTGATCACCGTCACGATAAGCATCACATTAAATAACCCTATCAGTACTATATAGGACCATACATCAATGATCTTTGGAAAGCTATATAAATTAGTACTGAAGTGTGACGTCATTTTAGCGTAATGTCAAGACAATTGTATTTAAACTATGCGGGTAGAGCAGGCAGCGGTGATCTTATCAGGGACACTATTTGGGAGTGCCCGACACTAGCCCGCTAGACAATAACAGACCAGTACACCTCTAACTGGAGTGATTTTGTTTAGAACCAGTTGTCTTGACAACATGCTCATATGATGACACCACTTCGGTAGTATATGAAGGTTGAAATAAATCTATTAACCGCCTCCCACATATTTTTTCTTTTCATTAGGCGCAAATATGAGCCACCTAGCTAGTCCGAATGACGACTCCATGTGCCCATGGACTTACGTTCACTGTTTCGACCCCGACCGAATTCCGACCACCATTACCGTGGCGCAGTGCCGCTGTTCCTACTGTCTTGACCCCTACACGCACGAGCGGGATCCGGACCTCGTCTGCCAGCCGGTCATTTACAACATGCAGGTGCTCCGGCGGTCGGAGTGCGTGCAGGGGCTGTTTAGATACGAGGTGAGACCTCTGAAATGTGAATGATATGATAGTTATGCAGATAATTACTGTTAATTGCCACTTAGAGAATGAGTGATGACAGTTTGGAAACAGTCATGTTTAATGGTTATAGCCTCAAAATATTTTATTTATCTATCATCAAAATATCTACCATGTGAGTCTTGTGACCATAGGCTGGTAACAAATTCTAATGAATATTTGCTGATCTGATATTCAGGACGTGGTAAAACACACGGAGCTCTAAAAAAAAACATGCCATGACCCTCGGCTTCACCTCGGAAACCAATCAGTAGGTGTTTCCATGGACAGTATGTTCACATATCAATAAACCGGATATCGATAGTAAAGCTCAACGTTCAATCAACATACTACACTAATGTGACCAGTTTTAATCGAGGCACATCAAAAAGCTAAGGTAAAGAAGGTAAAGAATTTTACTTATTTTTGTCCATTTGGATTTTCAAGTTCAAATTTAGCATAACCGCTTTGCAGCCTTATAAATAATGGGGTGTAAATACCAGTTTATATAAACAATTGTTGTTTAAGACTTTGCCTCAGAATATGGGAACACAAAAATGACTTGTAAGTGGTTCACATCGACCTTGACTTTTCATATAAATTTTTGTCCCGGTCGTCTTGTATCCCTACATTTTCATGATTGAAACATAATTATTTAGTGTGAAATGTATGATTTCATCGCACAGAAAAAATACACCACTATGTTTTAAGATAACTAGCCTAGTCTGAAAAACAAGTACATGTTCACAGATACATACAAGCATACACAGAAACAGATATAAATACACAGAATTTTCCCCTCTCTTTCCTCCATCTGTGTCACACAAACACAAACCACATCCCTCGTGTCTCTCTTCCGAAAATGCACACCCACTCATATCCACACAGTCTATCCCATCCCATCCCCCCCCCCACACGCACACACACACACACACACACACACACACACACACACACACACACACACACACACACACACACACACACACACACACACACACACACACACACACACCACAAACACACAAACAAACAAACACAGAAAACATGAGTAAATGAAATACGTTGATTTCCTTGTTTCTCGATCCTCTCTTGCCAGATGACAACGGAGCCTGTGGCCGTGTCGTGCACCTGTATGCGGAAACGGTCTGTGTCTCGCGTCCCTAACCACCACTCCGACAACTCGTCCAGCCTAGAAGTCGACCCCTTTGGAACCTCCTCTCCCCCTTCTACTAAAACGTGCCGTTATTGTTACGACAGAGAAGTCTCCTCCGATACTACGTGTTCATCACTTTCTGTTTAAAGGGTACCACCGATCATAATGCCAAAGCTTAGTTGTTTCGGTACTATAATTCAATATCGATCAAACTTTCATAGGGTCTGAATATGCTTCTATGATATCTATTGGTTCCGCGCGCTAGTTTCGTTTGTATGACCACTCAATTAATATGCTTACATTGGGCGCGAGCAAGTGCGATCTATCTCTTTAATAGACAAGCGATAGTTACATCGCCTGCGCAACAATACGACAAAATTATAGGGGCTATGTGCCTGCAGCGCGCGCACAATAAATCTTCGAGATTTTCTCTGCTTGTTGCGTTTTTATTTTTACTTCGCCAAGCATTAATTCAGCTGTGGCGGGGAAAGAGGTTTGCTTGCTTAACATAACTTCATTGAAGGCAATATCCGCGAAAAAGGTTCACAACTGTTACAAAATACTGATATATATATATAAAAGAAGAATATATGTTGCGATGGCGCTGATTTCTAGTCATAGACCTTTATCAAGAATGATTTTTCTTCTCCGGCGTTTCATTCAATCCATGACTTCCTGCTAGTGCTTATGATAGTATCGCGTGTTTTTACAAGGCAAATTTATTTTTTCCTTGGTATAGCTAGCACATTTCTAACATAAGGAAATGATTATTCCCACATGAAAGATTGTTAGATAGCATTGTGTGAAGACGTGTGATGCTCTAGTGGGCACGTGGAGGTAGTCATTGTAATGTTTAGTTTGTGCATAAATTCTGTCTAATTATCCAGCTAATTTCTACCTGTGATGATGTCACAAGAGGAATCTTGAGGTGGAGGATATTCTGGAGGCGGGGCTTATCAGTGCTGAGAACATTTGAAGAAAAATTAGTATAGGTTACATAATTCCATTGAACAGTTAGTGATTTTGTTATATACATATTAAGTTGCATCAAATTAAGTCAACATACATTTTGACGTCAGAGGACCTTTAACGGCTCCCGATACGCTTTACATTAATATTTACAACATTTCAAAAGTGTACGTCTTACATTCACAGTCTTAACATTAACAGTCTTACATTAACAAAAAAAAACACGAACTAATTAGAAAACAAGGGGGTCTTAAATACAGCTTTAAAAGAAGATAATTCTTGCTATCGCGCTTTGACCTGAGAGGGATGTACCTGGCTATAATGAGAACGCATATAACATATGATTAGATCTAAAAAGTAGTTGAAATCAAGATTACGGGACCTCTAGCATAAGCATAGTAAGATAGTTATGTCGTCGTCACGGGGCTTGGTTTCGTGTGGTTTGAAAGCTTATAATATGATAATGAAGCCCTTCTTCTCGTGATCCTGGTATCAAACGGGAATGGATCCCGTGACTCAGAGCCGAGATATCTCTCTGTCATGAATATGGATCATACCATATTTACTTTCTAGCTATAATCTGTAACCACGGATGTTTAATCTGTATGGAGTACCATCAACCATTTGGTTAATGCATATTCATTAGCCTCTCCTTCGAGTCACAAAAGACGTGATGCAATTGCGTATGCATTGTATTATGAATAGCAGCTGTCGGTCGTGAAATATACGTGACAGCACCGAACAACCGCCCCCCCCCCCTCTCCCCCTTCGCCCCTTCGCCCCTTCGCCCAATTTAACTTAATGAAAACGGGCGTTGTATCTACATGTGGAGAAACTCTGTGGTAATAATATATAATCTAATTATGTCTTCAGCAGAAGACGACGAATGAAGAATAATTTTGCTTGGCTCGATTTCGTTTTGTTACATAATCATATTTAAGCTATACAATGTATTTCCGATAATGATTGCTATGTGTATATTTCAATGTATGAAGTATGTATTAAAATTATCGTTTTGCCCTTTGTACTGAGCTTGATTGTTAGTAACGAATAGGTATAATTATACGATTTGCTCTAGTCGTATTTTATTGGGTGGGGGGGGGGGGGGGGGATTCGACACCGACTTTGAATTTGTCCTTGAAGTATCGCCGGGGCAGAACAAAGAAATCACTCCTTGTAGCAAACTTTAAATCTGGGGGAAATTAGGTAAATAAGCTATACCATATTATGATGCATCTCTGTTTTTTCATGATTATGAAACACACAAGCTCAATTTCTTTTCAAAGAAACGAGCACTTCATTGCAAGTGGATCTGTAAAGAAATATAGAAAGAAAAAAGAAAGTGACATAATCCCAAAATTAGAATGACAAACTATCGTGAATAGGAAAATGTAATCACAGTGGTACGATATAACATAATTTCCATGAATATTCATATGTATGTGAAGCCTGAATTAGCTATTTACCACATCACCAATAGGAAGCCCTAAGCTTGATATGAGTTCAATGCTAATCTTCAATGATCCATCTGTTCCTACAGCTTTGCGCCTACATCGACTGACGTCTTAGGTTGTTCCTTCTCCTATTCATATTTTTTTTCTTCTATTCCCTATTCCTCCTCTTTAATTCTCATTTTCTTCTATATAATCCACCTCTTGCCATTGCTTTGCTCCTCCATGCCTGTCGTGCCCATGTAGAGAATTATCGTACTGTTTTCTTCTTCGTTTCATATTTCTTTAATCGCTTTAAAAGTATCTTTCCTCACTTTATATGATTGAAAGCCTATGTCGGTAAAACAAAATAAATTTCTAGAAAATTAAACATCTGCAGAAAAAAATCCATGTTGTCTTTGCGTTCATTATGTTAGTCATTGCCCCGTTCTCCTTGTAGTAATTCTTACTGGAGAAAACAAGGATTATGAAAAGTTGAGAAAATTATCAAAAGGTGTATCGTTGGAACTTGTTGTTGTGCGTTATTGATCATATATCTATCATTTCCATTCGTACGTAATGCATATTCAGCGTTGGTGGTATTTAACACGGTGTGACGAAAGTGAATATAGACACCGAACGCCGAAAGGAAGAAAAGCAGAGAGAAGATGAGAATACAGAGAAGATCAATTTTAAGAACAAAAGAAGAATTTAAGAACATGGCTCCCCCTTAAAAACGACAAATATGGGAACAAGAAGGGGTAAGGGGGATCATGAGGGATAAAGACAGATGAAGAAATAAAAAAACATGTTTCTTGTGTGTGTGTGTGTGTGTGTGTGTGTGTGTGTGTGTGTGTGTGTGTGTGTGTGTGTGCTTGTGTGTGTGTATGTGAGTGTGTGTGTGTGTATTTCAGTATAAATTATTGCATGGAGCTATCTATACAAAAGAAAACCTTTTTATGTTCGGGTTTGTTGATAATAATCAGTGTTCCTTTTGTGGCATTAAGGTAGAAACGTATCAACATGTATTCTGGGATTGTGTGTATATCAAACCTTTATGGTAAAAAGTTATAGAAAGATTGGAAGCGATAGTTTTTGAAAATGCAGAGTGGATAGATATTCATGTAGGTATCAAGGGAAAAGATCTCAATATAAAATGTTGCAATACAGTCATTTTTATCTTAAAATACATTATTTTTCGATCTAGATCGGAGGGTGTAATTCCATCTCATGAGGTAATATTTAAAAAGATAATGGAATATCGGAATGAAGAAAAAGAAATTGCTTTAAAAAGAAACAAGTTAGGATTACATCTGTTAAAATGGGAGAATGTTACCTTTTAAGAAATAGCACATAAGGTTAGAGTGGTGTGTGTGTGTGTGAGTGTGTGTGTGTGTGTTTTTGTGTGTGAGTATGTATATGAGTGTGTATGTGTGTGTGTGTAGGGGGATGGGGTGGACTTACATGTTTTGTGTGGAGGTGGATTTATATGTTTGGGGGGGGGGGGTATCAGAAAAGATTTCATTCTTATGTATTATGGAATTGCTTTATTATCATTACTATTATACATATCTATTAGTATTATGATTATTATTCTATTTAAGAGGAATATAATTTATAAGTTGCATATTCAGGTAGAATATGGCACATATATATTGTGTTTATATACAAGTGGTATATCATACTTTATTGTGTTTATCGAATCAATAGAAATATTACGTTTATGGATTTGTAATTCTGTTATAAAGTGAAATTGTTTATTTCATTATGTGAATGAAATCAAATAAAGAATATGGAAAAAAAAAGTGTATGCACTACAGCACTAGGTGTGTTGTCATGTGTATAGGCCTATGAACGTGTACTTGGCCGTTAGTAGTTGTTGCTGGTATACAGTTCAAGTACATGTGTCGTGATATTTGTAGATAGAACAGTGAACACTTTTACAAGGACTTTATCGTATAAAGTAAGAACAGGGAGGTGTAAACAGAACTGGAGTCGGCACGAGGAGTAATTCATTCCTCCACCGGTCGCGTTCATTGATAGCATAATGCAATATTCTATGCGTTTGATTCTTTGATCTAGTGACGACCGCCGCCAAATATGCGAGACAAATTTGGGATTTGGGAATATATATTTTGTATGCGTAGAAGATTTCAGAACCACATCGTGCACTGAAGTGCATGTGCAGTAGAAGTACATCTTATAATGGTAAGACTCTGTAAATTTCAGATTTTATTGTTGTTTCGTTTTTGTGATAAATGGAGAATACTGTAGAAAACATATCAGTATCGCACATTGGTCAACCGTATTTCCTTACAAATATATTGTAAATCGTTTATTGAGTGTTTCACCTTCCATGGAAACAACGTCAATTTTGTGTCCGGAGGTGTCCAAAAAAGTTAAGGACCAAATTCCTTCTACAATTTTATCAAAGTAGACCGGTTTACTAATGTAGTCAAATTGATGGTGTTTCTCCCCTCGGGGCCGAGTAACGAGTTATTCCATTAACCCGTACCTAACAATGGTATTTCAGTACTTGAAATCCAATTTACATACATTAGTTGTTGCTATGCCGGGCAAACCTAGGGCAAGCTTTCCGGTTGTCAGGGGCAACCTTTGTTAACCTGCTATGTTTAAAATTTGAATATGTCTATGTCCCTTCGCTTACCCTCAAACTAATTCACAGTGTATGTATCAAGATCAGAGGAATGCACTGGTTAATCAGAAATTATTTCGTTATTCAGAGGAAGCCACTGGCTAATCAGAAATACAGCGTATTGTTTAAAACACCTGAATGTCTTGGACTTTTATGAGGCGGCGGTCGTGATAGATTAAAGCAGGGAAGTGTTATAGGAAGGAGTAGAAACTCGAGCATAATACATTCAAACATCTGTATGGGCTCTAAAGCGTGCTCATGTATGTCAAAAGAATTCCATAATCATGACAATGCTTTGATGTTCCATGTGCCGAGCCGACATTTAGCTGATGTCAACTTGAAAAAAAAATTCTTTAATTTCCCATTATTTTGTCGGTAGACGTTTTGTTTTTGACAAATTCGTTTGCAAACTATAAGGAAGTTAACGGCAGATAATGACAGAGATCCTTATACTCTGCTTTTGCTTCGAAAGTATTGATGAATCATTAAAAATCGGACATTTAAGCTATTTTTATTACTTACAAAATTGACCAATTTCTTCACTTTCCGACAACTTGTGCATTTGGGAGATTCAACCACCCTCAAAATGATATATTAAGCTGTGTGTTATCATTTAACGGCGTTTGTGTGTGTTTGCGTGAAGCAGAGATATTTTACTTGAAAAACTTGTTTATTTGTGTTTGCTGATACCTGTTGTGCTCATGGAAGTATTAATGTCATTAACAGAACGGGACAAGCGAAATGAGACTGTACATTTCTTTTGTTCTCTCTGAGAAACCGTTGCCACAAAATCATGTTCATAATTGTTCAAACACCTGAACAGCACCTGTTGAGAACACCATAACTTTTCAGCGGCTTGGCACATGGGTTCAAAGAAAGAAAATTGATTCCTATCCTTCCATAACACATCCCTGATTAAAGGAAGTCTTTCCGAGCACAGTTCATCCAGGCATACCGTTATGGAAGGATATGAAACAACTTTCTTTCTTTCAACCCATGCTCCACGTCACTGAAAAGTTATGTTTTTTTAACAGGTGCTCTTCAGGTGTTTGAACAATGGTGAACATGATTGTGTGGCAACAGTTTCTCAGAGAGAACAAAAGAAATTAAGACATGTAAGAGTCGCGTTTCGCTTGTCCTGTTCTGTTAATGACATCAATACTTCCATGCGCATAACAGGTATCAACAAACAAGTTTTTCAAGTAAAATATCTCCGGTGCACGCAAACGCTCACAAACACCGTTAATGATAATACACAGCTTAATATATAATTTTGAGAATGGTAGAATCCCACAAATGCACAAGATGTCGGAGAGTGAAGAAGTTAGTCAATTTTGTAAGTAATACAAATATATCTTATATATCCGATTTTTTAATGATTCCTCATTACTTTTCGAAACAAAAGCAGAGTAAAGGATCTGTCATAATCTGCCCTTAACTTCCTTATAGTTTGCAAACAAATTTGTCAAAAACAAAACTTCTAGAAACAAATGGGCAATTAAAGACATTTCTTTTCAAGTTGACAACAGCTAAATGTCGGCCCCGCACATGGTACGTCAAAGCATTGTCATGATTATCATGATTATGGAATGCTTTTCAGATTCCTGAGCACGCTTTAGAACCCATACAGATGTTTGACAATAATCATGCTCGAGTTTCTTCTCCTTCGTAACACCTCCTTGGTCCATCCATGCTACTTTCCACATTTCAAACAAAAAAAGCAGCGGAAGTCGTTTATTAAATGATATGATATGAAATAAATGTTGAGTATCATATAATGTCTTCCCCACATATCGATGTTACAAAAGAAGTATAAGAAACAATCATATCACAGTACTCAATCAATTAATTCATCAACAATCATCTACATTCACAGATGCCTATACATGAAAGCACACATTAAACATACAGCCTATCAAATGTAGATAAAAATATTTAAAGGAATAGTATAGCGTCCTTTTATTTTGTGACTGAAAAAGAGCACACAAAACGTATTTACAATGAGTACGCAAATACATCAAATCATGCTAGCACTATATTCACAAAGGGGTAGCACACTTGTGCACACATCTCTAATACATTTAACCCAAGGACCTTTAACAATAGCTTTACATTCCCTTTAAATAGTATATCATACCAAGGATGTTTAAGCACATAGATATACATCGCTTTGAACAAGGTTTGATGCCACCACTTAATATTCATGACTAGCAGCTGCTCTCAACAATATGATGCATGCGCGATTGCGTCACGTTCACCTGGATTTTATAATAAGTCATACGCATTCCTATACATGCATACATTTCAGCTTTCGCTGCTGAACTTTTGATTTTGTCACTAAGTGCGTGTTATTTAGTTAATAAGGACAAGCGAATACGAAATTTGATACGTTTGGGGATGGAAATACTAGCTTGGGCGCGGCTGGGCACATTTTTCATGTTACTTGTCTGAAAGGAAAATATCTCAAAGTAACGTTTCTTGCAGTTTGTTAGGTAGCTATGATGCGGAACATTGTGAAATTGGTAATTTTATACTGCAACTTGATATCACGTTTAGAACATTTTTGCCATATTGTAACACTATTCCTCGATTGAATCTTTATAGATGCATCATAGGCATTACATGTCACAACTACGCAAGCATATGGGGTGAGGATATTTCCCCAAATTCTTCTGCGCATCCGATTTTGTTTATACGTCAAATCCAGGCAAAAATCATCCAGAGAATCGGCGGATTCGAACATGGGGGATCAAAAAGAAAATCTTTGTGAAGCTTTCTTTTGTGACTAGAAGGAGAGTATAATGAATCTGCATTAATTAAACCGCAGCTGGATATCTTAGTGAAACATCTTTGATCATATTATAATATAAAGTATATTATATGACTTAACGGTGGTAGCCCGTCCCTTTTGTAGACCTAATTCTGAAAGTTCCCTGACATTGTCATCATTTGAGAGAGAGTGGCTATATAAACTTTCCTGGAATCGGCAAAGCGTAATATTCGGTTTTGAGAAAATAATCTTCGATAATTGATTGAGTTTTCTTTTTTCGTACCACGAAAATAGTCAAACCTCAGTTTGTTCAGTGTTAAGTTCAGTGAAAACCAATTAGATTTTCATTTATTCTACGGGAATCATAGTACCTCTGACCTTGAAATTTGACAATTGGTATCACAACGATACGTGCTAAATATGTGCAAACGTTCATAAAGTTTGCAGATACAAAAGGCACGGGTCGTCTTTAAAGTTCATACATTATCAATGATGTCATATAGCACACATTAATATAACTTCAAGGGAACTTCAAATACATTTAAAGTCTGAGGGCTTGTACTATAGGAGTTTTAAGTTCATGATCTGAACTTTCAATTAATGAAAGTCATTTCAAATCTATATGTGTCTGTCCAGTATAAACCATCCATCTCCGCACATAACATTATGATAAAGTATAATAGATGATAATACAAATACTAATTAAATGTCTTACCTGAAATTATGAAATGGTACAGTTGCAATCAGCAACTCTTGGAGTAGGTCTGTCTTCCTGGAGGGCACTTCATGAAAGTTGTCAGCACTGACTAAATGGTCAGTGCTGACAACTTCAGTGAAATCCTCGGTTTTGATTGGCCGAGAGGCACTAGCCTCTGACTGTAACTATGGTAATTGTCGGAGAAAGACAGCTCGTCAGACGAAAAATGTTGATGAAACGCCCTCCAGGAGACTCAGGGAGAAGAGAGACAGAGACATCTCAAGATGATGCAAAGTATCGCCAACTGATGTGGACTGTACCACTTTTTTCTACTAGTGGGTAAAACTTGGGAAGATTGTAAAGTACTTTACCCGATTATCTGATCATGGTAAGCATTCTGGCAGTACAATCAGCAATCATGCATAATGTAATATTGATAGAAACTTTATGAGGTATAGGACAAATTATTTAAGTGATGTAATGATGACATGTTAACCAATTGTCAAATGACATTATGTCATAAAAGGACAAGCACCTATAACACCCGACACCAACAACTCCTCAGATGGGGAGTGTTTACTCCTTAGAATATATTGTTGATGATGCAGAGGCACAAGACTCTGTGTTGCTCTCCTCTCTTGTGCGCTGGACATGAAACCATTGTTCACCCTCAGTAAGAGGCGAATGGACACTAACCTGGTCCTCATGACAGATGCAATAAACACATCTACACACGCTGGCAGTCAAATCACCATCCCCACCCTTTTTTCCGTCTATTGAGTTGTCGATAAGAAGAGAGATACACTATCATTATGCATGAGCATAAAATAAAAAGCAAACTCGTTTAAAGCACATTTTAAAGACAAGTTGTCCTATTTGCATGGCCTTATAGCTACAGACTAGTCTACGATCGTCAACACTTATAATGTTTTGAAGTGTAAAAAAAAAACTACAACAACTCTGTCTCTGGCGGTCTGTATACGGTCGCTACGCATTGTTTTCATCGGCAACTCAGATGCTAGGGGTCGAGGTCAACAAGTGCCCGGATGTTCGCTGGGGCCTATACAATATACCTCCATTTTCTGTTGTTTTTTTTTTGACCTGCAAAAGGGACACCCTGTCTATAAAAAAGAAAGAATAAGAACCCGTAATTTCAATAGGAAAATAACGTTATTCCTTACAAGAAATACATAGATACCATACAATTAATATAGGGGACAATAAACACATCTTCTCATGCTGGCAGTCAGATCACCATTTTATTTTAACGTTAGATTTGTTTATAACAAGAGAAACACACTATCATTAGCAATGAGCGTATTTTGATTTTCAATCAAATTTCAAGTCGTCCTTTGCAGAACTATATTCAAAGGTAAGTTACTGTAGTTATATAGTTTTACTCGGGTACATGTACTAGGTTCTTTTGACAAACACACGCTACGGAGACGGGGATTGTATCCTCTACGAACGGGGAGGTGAAGTTCCCGGGGACGGAGCGGCGTATTACATCTCGCTGCTCGTAGACCTCCCTGCAGGCCGACAGTTGTCGAAGACCGGGTTGGGTGGTCGGATAGCCGACCAAGCGGGAGAGATAGCACTCGCTGCACTCGCAGTAGGCCTGGGGAATCATCTCGGGGAAGCGGTTGACGTCGTAGTCGGCATAGGTCGACCACGGGCAGAGGCTGCGGTCACGTTGCTTGGATGACGTCACCTGGAGTTGAACGAACTCGCCGCACTGTCGTCCCTCGACCTTCTGTGTTGCGACCGACAGCATGAGGTCTTCTAATCGGAGTTGGAGCTCCGATTCGGGCAGCGCGTGCCAGGGGATCTGCGCGGGGTCCTTGTGAAACACGCTCGTACGCACACTATCTATATATCTCTTTTCGCGAGGCGTTCTGTGATGCTGCAGTGACGTCACAGATATTGAAGCCATTAGAAAGACAGCACACATTACTACCACGGAGGAAGCCTATGAAATGAAGATACGACATATCGAGAAACATTATGATAGGAACATCTATAGGGCAGTTTTTGATAAGACTAGTTTACTCGAATTGCATTCAATACAATAAATATCGGTGGTGAAAATATGTTTATGCTGTCAACCGAATTCCTAAAATGTGCCATCTCCATATGTTGTCCATGAAGAGCTCATATATAAAAGTGCTAAATTCAATTGATCTTTTTGTTGCATTAGTGTATTAGACGTTGAATATCCATAGGTAGGTAGAAAAGATACATTAAAAAATATCATTATAAGGAATATCAACTGAAAATGTTTCACTTCCAAGGGTTTATATTAATATTAATTTTGTTCTCATGAATTTGTAAAAAAAAAAATCACTGTAGACGCCTTATGTAGATTTATGATAATATGCTACAATCGATTATCATAAAACATTGCAACAACACTTTCAACATTTAATTTGATTAGTGCAGATAATCTAGAAAATAAACATAGCAACACTAAATGAAACACAAATAACAGACCATTCGTACTAAGCCGAAGCTTGACGGAATGACATCAAACAGGAGGGTTTTCATAATAAGCCGAAGCTTGAAGTTTTGAAAATCATACTAATAACATTATACAGAGGATATAGAGTAGCGATAGAAAAAGAGCAAGAAATATTGATTGAACTTGATTTATTTCCATAAAAAACAGCATATTTACATACAAAGTAAAATATGATACAAACATGAAAATACATTTCATAGATAATAAATGAGGAAGTAATGTTGGACATGTATTAACGTTTTGAATATATGTAACGGATATGAATATATGACCCCACGTAAGTTTTATATTTGCCATGTGACAGTCGCATTCCTCTATATTGTTGCACTTTCACATTTTATAGTAACGCCAAACTAAGCTGCATTATGGTCAGTTTACATTTTTCTGGAAGTCAGGTTGTTTAGGAAGAGATTTCGAGGGAAACCTTAAAAGTATGATGACGTACATCTTTTTTTTTTTTTTTTTTTTTTTTTTGGGGGGGGGGGGGTGAATCAGGAGAGTTTAAGGACGAACAAATAATCCAACTCCAGTGGACATTTGCAAAGGATATAAAAAGAGGGAATATTGCCTAGGGGAATGCTCAGTTCCTAAGATGATCGAAGCCAAGGACTATGCTATGAATCATCAGTGGCTGGACTTGTGTTCAATGAAATTCCACCTCCGCATAGGAGCATGAACATCCACTTTTTAAGGGCATGTTTTGAAGAACTTTAAGGTCAGTTCGGAAGTCATTACTTTTGTTTACAAACACAGCACTTTCTCTGAAGTTATAGTAACTGTGACGTAGGCTCTACTCTCTATGAATGGACTGAAGGACAGTAGTAGTTTTCTCTGAACTTGAAGAAGGGATGACAGGAAGTAGATCTGTTGACCAATAGGAATTAATATTTTATACTCAGTCCCCTTTCCTTATACTCTCAACTAATTGTAATCAAGTAAACACTTCTTCACCAAGTGATTGACACACATTGGAACATGTCGTGTAGGAGTAATATAAAAGAAGGGTACAAGGAGGATAATTTTTTAGAGAGTTCTTCCGAGTAGTTCCAGAGATCCCGACTTATCCCAAATAAGTTAGACCACAAGGGGAGATAGGACAACAACTCTACATGGGAGATGAGACTCCAACAGTCTTGTTATAAGTTGGAGATGGAAAGTCCACTTGAAGAATACCAATTTGAGGTACAAACTGTACTCGAATACAGTTCCGAACGACTACGCATCCGGATCGAGATGGTCAGACTACTAGTACTAGCCTAGTCTTGACAGAACTTGAAGTCTTCATGGGCATGCTGACAACGTCGTGGTAACTGGACAGGAAGACAACGTTGTGAGAACTGGTCATGCGGATGTTCACGGAGTGGTAACTGGACCCGCAGCGGACGAACACAGGAGACTGCGAGGAGGGCGACCGAGATGAGACTCGCGACCAATTAATAGAGAGCTCTCGCGCGCTTTCCAGTTAAGAATAAGAAGTACCGTACGTACGTGAGTAGATGAAATGTTTTGTACTATTTAATTTGTATATCTAATGTATCGTTAAGTGAAATGAATGTTAGCGTTAATGCTTTTCAGTGGCATTTAGATGTGTCGGATCCTAACCTATGTTGTTTATTGTTATGTCTTGTCTTCCCAGCCCAGAGTAATGCTTCGGTGAGAACGTGTGGTGGTTTGTGTAAGAACATTCAGGTCAGTCAACCATTTAAATATTGATGTCTGGACCCTAGCATATTACATACAGACCAAACGATAAAGTGGCCCCAACCACTAATGCTATGGATTACACATGAATGGTTACAACTGGGGGAAAAGAGACGCCTGTAAAAGCCGTAGAGGCTTGATATGTTAGGCGCACCTATATGGCAATAATACATCAAATGGCTCAATATTCATTTGATATAACAGGATTTATTTTTAACAGTTGAGAATGAAATCAAAGAGTTCAGAAAATTACCAGTAAGTTAACAATAAATATTTTTTCAGAATACTTTTAAAAGAATGACAGAATTGAATATTTTAAATGATAGGTGGTAGAGAATTATATGAAGTGGTCCAATATGTCGTAAAGATATTTGAATAGATGTAGATGTAACTTTCCATTGGTGGAAATTTATTTGCAGCCCTCGTATGTGGACATGAATCGAAGTATTTAAAGAGAACATGTGCATTAGGTACGATGGCCGTGTGCCGCGGAAGAAACGATGTATTATTGAGGAAATTTGCATTTTGTTAATGTCGTAGATATGCAAATGCGACACTTTAAAACAAAAAATAGGTAATGAGTAGGCTCGAAAATCGGAATTAGAACAGACATATAACGCGCTTTTTTTGAGACGATGCAATTTGTTTAGAAGGATGTGAAGTGCACCAGAGAGTGTTACAATACATGGTATGAGGCAAGACAAAAGCATTATATAACAAGAATAATATCCGACATGGAAGAGTAAATTTCACATGATTGATAACACCTATATTTCTCGACAGTTATGTAGTCAATGTGGGAAGTCAAAGAGACATCGTCATCTAACAAAACGCCCAGATGAGAAACATGCATTGCATTGTTGAATACGTGTACCATTAATGAAGAGCGAAGTATTGCTGTTAATATCGTTCAGATTTCTAGAATTTCTGAAGACAATGAATTTAGTTTTAGAATATTTAACTACAGTTTATTACATGATAACCAGTTATAAACATATACTAAATTAACATTCAATCGATCTGTTAAAACAACAACATTTTCATGAAAAGCTACGATTGTCGTATCGTCTGCGAATAAGACAAAATCCCAAAAGAATGAGCAATTCACAAGATCATTCATATAAATTATATAATTATGTGTAGCATTCAGACTTGTTGTATGTTACTATCAATACTTTAATATGAAAGCAATTTTGCAGGCAACAATGTTGTCGTATACCAAGTCATGGGGGATCAACAAAATATTACATAACAAGTATCATCTGGGCATATTGAATTACAATTATAAAGAGTATTGTTTGAAGAAAGAGAGTCTAGGCACTGGGACGTAGCTGGACCTTCCGAGTTTATTCAAAGCTTTTGGCCGTTACGCCTTCTTCAGTCTTGCTTGGCCGTGGGGTGTTTGTGCTGTCGGTACGCTGGTTGTTTGTGCTGTCGTGTATGCTGGCTGTCGGTACGCTGGTTGTGGTCACAACCAGCGTACCGACAGCACAAACAACCCACGGCCAAGCAAGACTGAAGAAGGCGTAACGGTCCAGCTACATTCCAGCGCCTAGACTCTCTTTCTTCATTTACACTTATATACACTTTATATATATTAAAGACAAACCAAATGAATGAGACGCTGGAGAAGACAAATTATTATTATTTCTTCTCCGGCGTTTCATTCCATTTGTTTGTCTTTACCTAGAAATCAGCGCCATTGCAACCTATATTCTTCTTATATACTAATATATTTACCAGTCTTTTCAAGCGAATTACCGTCAACGAGTTAATCAACATTTTATGAAAACACCACCGTTAACATACTTGAATTAAAGAAAAAGGGAGCAAAGTATTGATATTGACAACAAACGAAGACAAACCTAAATAACAGCATAAAGAGTATCTGATATAGACTGGAGGGAATAACAATTAAATAGACGGATACGTATGAATTGCATGAGGAAAACTGAAGAAAATGATACAATAGACTCACCATGACTTTTAGTGTGTTTTTTTCGAGAAAAAAACACCAACAACTCAAAATGAAGCACGGAGCAGAAACAGTGAGTCGAGATACTTGGTATCTTCTCAAGATGAAATATTTCGTTCGTATTCGACTTGTCTGATCAAGGCCGGTGTGGCTCTTAGACTAGCTAATGACTTCGAAATGACTTCTCGGGCTTGCAGTGGTCTCTCTCAAACTGTCACCTGAATTTATAAGGAATGTCGATCCATCATCATTACCATAATTGTATGTCATCGTTTACAGACATTATTGCTTCTATTACGCTGAATTTATTTATCCGTCTATCATGTCTATATGTTCATCACTGTGGTGTTTATCAGACTTTCTTTTTCTGAATAATGGAAATATGCCAACGGGAAAAATATTTCACCCTTTAGGTCCAGTTCAGAGAAACGGCGAGAAATAGATAGAAAGCAGAATATATAGGATGTTGTTGTAAGTTTTATGTCTGTTTAGATCTTGCTAACGTGAAAAAGAAAAGTCAAAGTGCACATTTTCTTTGATCAAACATTGGCTGTAGTAATTTGAATCAATGTCATTACTCGCCAGGAAGCACACGGGCATGAAGAGCCTAGCATTTGAAAAGATTGATTTGACCCCCATCATATCATAGGAATGGCATTACGACAGATGAAAGTATGTGTCGTGTGTATTGATGGTCGTCTCTCGTTTCTCTTTATTGATAATCTGTCTTCATCTTCCATGTCCTCAGTTTATCAACTGGTTTGTATTTCTATTGAATGCATATCGCCCGCCCCCTCGTTCGTCGCCCTCTGTTGAACATAATTATTCAACATCACATGAGCAGTGCATCCGTTTGTTAAAAAATGTCCCATCGTTTTAAAGTTGTCTTGTTTGAAGTATGAACATTTAATCATGGGTTTATGATTATATCCTGGTAAGGGTGATCCTCCCAGCATTTATCTTTATGCGCATACATATTTCATAACTTATTTCACAATTTTATTTTTTCTTTACCCATCCGTTTGGCGCAAGTGATATTTTGCAGTCTTCCGCAGATTGACCGTTGTTTAGTCATGCGTGCAGAGATCCATATGAAAATGGTACCAAAATATGCTGAGAGGATTATTCTATCAGGTTATAATCATAAAACACATCAAAACTTCATACTTAAAACAAGACAACTTAAAAAAAATGGATTTTTTTACTCACTCTATAGTTTCTATAAACCTGAACAAAGAAATGCACTGCTCATGTGATGTTGAATAAATATGTTCAACAGAGGGCGACGAACGAGGGGGCGGGCGATATGCATTCAATATAAACACAATCAAGTAGACAAACTGAGGGGACTGTACGTAATAAAGACAGAAATTGCAAATATGCAAAGGTGATTTATGCTCAACTCACTGTGACCTATTCCATTTGTCGTTTTAAGGTTAAACATTTCATTCAATTAAATCAGGCTACTGGGTGTTCTTTAGACCTGTGACAACATGAATTCAAATTGATAGATGTGTTGATATCTAAGATGAAATTCCACATTGTCATAATCATACGCTTGGTATGCAAATTTCGATGCATACAGTAAAGCATTGTATGATATCGAAATAAATGACAGGAGGAAACTACAATTAATATATATTTTTTTATAGCAAGGGTCGGTTTCATTGTATATCAATTACAATGGTTGTATGGCACATTAATCTCCAGAGAATGATAAGTTCAAATCACCTAGCAACCTTCATCATAGACCTCACTTAAGTCCTCGGTGAAAATCAGGTGAAAGTGGACAGAAAGCGTAAACTGGAGAATGCCCCAAGAGAAAGAGAATGAAAGAAAAGAAAGAGAGAGGGGGGGAGAGAGAGGGAGAGAGAGAGGGAGAGAGAGGGAGAGAGAGAGAGAGAGAGAGAGAGAGAGAGAGAGAGAGAGAGAGAGAGAGAGATATAGAGAGAGTAGGCTATTTCGCCTACAAACGGCACTCGTTATTTCGAAGGTTCGTTATTCAGAACGTTAACGCGACAAATGCTCGGATTAACGAACACTTTTTCGTTTTCGGACTAACCAGCATCGAGGTTTAGGCAATTTACGTGTTTCGGAATTACGAACCTTCGGAATAACGAACCTTCATAATATCGAACTGTAACCCATTAAGGGTGCCATACGAAATGCATAAATACATGTACATGATGATAACATATACCAGATCATTAGTTTTTGTCCTTTTCACATATGTAGCAGTCGGCCATACAGACTTAAGAAGGGTGGATGTCGTGGCCTTATTATAGGTCAATATCATTCCACACATTTTTCAATTCTATTTTTGAGATGGAAGTTCTTTTCAGTATTTTCTTCTATTTACAATGTATTTGTTTACATCCAAAATGGCTACCCTCTCTTTATGGTGCAAATTGACACAGCTAGCCTCCTGAAACCTGACGCAAACCGCAAACCGCAAACCGCACAACAGCCTTACCCACAGCAGTCATCTGACAAATCTTTAGGAGCAAGGTTGTTGCCAGAGTAGCTTGCTCAGGCGACTGGCTAGTATCAGCTAGGTTGCATCCTGCGGCACCGTAAAGACAAGGGCAAACACTACAATTTTGGAAAGACCACGAAATATGGAAGAAAATACGATGTAAGAGCTTCCCTCCAAATAATAAAGCTGGAAACCGACTCTAAGCGAAATTGTAGCCATCGCTAGGATAGTTGTTCACTTTTCTTGGAAATATTCGTGAAGCTGTGAATGTGGGATTTCATTAACGTTATTGTAAAGGGTACACCGTTAATTCCTGCCGAGTTTCATGACTTTTGCAGATGGGCTTCCATGTCTTTAAGGACATCAATAATGAAACCAAGGCCATGTCAAGAAAAAATCGAAAAAAGTGAGTACCAATTACAACAATTGGATTTTCAACTGGTTGTATTTGGAATTAAATGGCACCATAAGTGTCAACTTATCATTAGTTGATTTTAATTAAGTCAACTGGTTTCAATATAGTTTCAATGTACCTGAAACACTGGAATCCACCGGCACCAGTTGACAGCAGTTGAATATACCAATTGTCAACTGGTGCATATCTTACACTTCATACCAGAAGAAACCAACTATAAATCTAACTGGAACATAGACCACTCGATACCATTCAGTTCCAGTTAGGTCAACTGGCTTCAATGATAGAAACTGAAACACTGATGAAATGCTACCAATTGAAACCAGTTAAAAATACAAATTGTCAACTGATGTAAAATTAACATTGGATTCTACTTGACACCAAATTGCCCAACAGGTCTATTGTTAGACCAGTTGAACCAACCGGTCCTGGTACCAGAACCTGGTCTAGCCTACGTCCATACATGGACATATCCCTGATTCATATTGTTCATATCGTGATTGGTACAACACTGAAACCGGAGGGGGAAATTCAGGAGTTGATTGTGGTGAAAAGTCAATACGGAAAAGTCATAAAGCTAGATCGTAATTCAATGTCGTTAATGTTATGAATGTGTCTATCTTGAGGGACCACTGTAATACAACAGATGATTACATTTCCCCCATATAATCTAGTTGTCTGTTCTAAAGATGTTACGCTTATGCCAACAAGGCCACGTGTATAGTGGTTATATCAACCAGCAAGTAGTCATACAGTAGCTCGTTTAGTTAAGTATTGCTCAAACATGTGATAAATCGAAAGGGACATACAATGCTGAAACGTTCACCAGAAATGGGGAGTGGGTGATGAGATACAGAAAGATGGGTAGACAGATACAGAGAGGCTTGGGCATGTGAAAGAGAGAGAGAGAGAGAGAGGGATACAAATTAAGCATAAAGCAAATTCCCCTGTCTTTTAAAAGAAAGCACTGTGGTAATTTGTGAGTTTCATTTGTTTCACATGTGGTCACAGATACACATGCCTCTTTTCTGATATAATGAGCATTTCTGTGGACACATATTTCATTTAATTGACATGCCTTTCTTCAAGTTTTATTTAGGGAGAGATAGCTCACAGCATATCCTCCATACAAAAGTTGAGCGTTAAAGTTTCTATTTCATATTGACACGAGTAACAATCAAACATCACCGACTATTGAACAATCACAAATGGTATCCAGATCCGTGTATGTCGGTCTCATTGCGACCCCCTCTCTTCCTCACCCCCGCCCCCCCCCTCTCTCTCTTTCTCTCCATTCATCTCTCTTCCATACCCCCTCTCTCTCCCTCTATCACTACCTCTCTTCCTCTCTCGTTCTCTCTGCACGTCTCTCTGTTTTCTCTCGCTCTTATTTGCCTCTGTCTGATATCTGCCCACCCCCTATCTTTCTCCCTCTCCCCCTCCCCCCCCCCCCTCTCTGTCTTTCTCTCTCTCTTTCTCTCTCTCTCTCTCTCTCTCTCTCTCTCTCTCTCTTTCTCTTTCCATCTACCTCCATTATCTTCCCATCTCTTTGTGTTTTATCCCCACAACTTATATTTGTGTCTTTCTCTGTCTCTGCTTTCTGTTTGTGTCGCTGTCTGCATCTGCTCTCTCTCTCTCTCTCTCTCTCTCTCTCTCTCTCTCTTGAGAATTATATATTCGTATATATACGAATAAAATAAATATCCATTTCCCTCATTTATAACAACTTTATGACTATCAGCCATCATCAGCAGTCACTATGGCAAAGGACCTAACGGAATATAGATTGCTCTAAATGATCTCATCAAACCGGTGTATCGTGGCTGTTATTTGCTTTATTCCGATGTCCTGGTTGGGCGAATAATACCTGACAGACTGGCCATTGCACGTCACTGGAAAGGGAACTAACATGTGTTAAGTTTAATGTGACTTCCGTTTTCTCAAGGAAAAACTTGGCGGTTGGTAGGAGGAAAATTCCCAGTAGTTCTTTAGTTTTTTCTGGAAAATCTCGATTGTCGACATTATCTCATTCGGACTATTTTAGATTTTAGGCGTAACAAAATAAATAAAACTTGGACATTTTCCTTCAAACTTAGATGGCTGCAAATAGGAGAGGTTATAGACTTTGGTATAAATTTGTGCGCATCTTGACCAGAAGGCATTGCAAACCTGAGAAGCCATTCAACAGACATCACTCATTCTTAGAGACCAACGACCAACCGATTACGAACCAAGGAGTTTCAAAGTGTCTACACAATTAACGACAAAGCACTTTATCTCTAATTTAATATTTCATGTTTTAACAGTAGAACACGAATAATGGTGAGTTTTGTCAATATTCAGCGGATACCCTTCTTTCCTCCTTTGATGCTAGTTTAATAGGTTGTTTTTAATCAAAGAATAATATTCATCAGTTCAATTTCTTTCATTCTTATATTTGGTCCTAAGTTGGATATTTTGTTTTCCCTTTGAGTATGTATCTTCGTTGCAGTTTCATGAAATTCATGACATACCGTTCTGTAATGTATTCATTGTTATGGGGTTCTCTTCTGCCCCGCCTATATCATTCTGCTTGTATATTCCACGCAAATAGGGCAAAATGATTTCAGCAAAGAAATGGTCATGGCCTAGCTTATAAGATCTAAGATTCATTGAGAAGTCGCAACATATTTAATTATCGATGTTCACGGTGTAGAATTAAATTGTGAATCTTAATTGTTCTGGTTGTGTCATTTTCGGCAATGTTTTAGGCAAACTTCGTTGGACTTATGTGCGCCGTCGTCCTATTGGCTGCCGTCTGCGTGATGTCACTGCCTCATCAAAGAAAGCCACGCACTACGGCGTCTACGGAGGAGGTGCGCACGAGCGTGTTTCATAAGGACCCCGCGCAGATCCCCTGGCACGCGCTGCCCGAATCGGAGGTCCAATCCCGACTCGAGGGCCTCATGGTGTCGCTTGAAACGGAGAAGATCAATAACCGACAGTGCGGCGAGTTCGTTCAACTTCACGTGACTTCATCCGAGCCTCGTGACCGCAGCCTCTGCCCGTGGTCGACCTATCCCGACTACGATATCAACCGCTTCCCCGAGATCATCCCCCAGGCCTACTGCGAGTGCAGCGAGTGCTATCTCTCCCGCTTGGTCGGCTATCCGACCACCCAACCCGGTCTTCGACAGCTGTCGGCCTGCAGGGAGGTCTACGAGCAGCGAGATGTACTACGCCGCTCCGTCCCCGGGAACTTCACCTCCCCGTTCGTAGAGGATACAATCCACGTCTCCGTGGCGTGTGTGTGCCAAAAGAACCTGGCTCTCGGATAAATAGGTATATTACCTCTCAATTACCTCCTGAAAACAAAACACCTATGTGGGTGGATGGTATCTATGTAGTTCTTGTAAAGAACAGAGTCGTATTTCACATTGAAATAACGTGTTTTTTTAAAAAACGTTCTATGGTGTACTCAGTCACAATGTCTTTCTCTTACAATGGCATGATCTAAATAAGTATAGAGATTTAAATCACCTTTTGCTCGTGTCCCGTGAACATTGGTGACAGTTGACGGGGTATTATAGCCTAATCATGTCATTGCATGATATAACATGTATAACGACATGCCTTTCTAGATACACAATCCTTTATTCGTTGCATACGATTGCATTGAAGAGACATATTTCCGCCTGTAGATATTATGTGAAATCGGTTGTGAGGTGGTCTTCAAAATTAATATGCTAATTTATCATCATTTTTCATATTATGAGCGAAAAGTTGTGTGAGATGAGTTTAACCATGGACCCTACGACTACGTTTATTTTGCATGTTACAGACATCGCCAGAATTAAATACATTTGCATAGTTCCTTAAGGTTAACACACGTAGTAGGAATATGTATGTTCCTGCCAGGTAAACGTTCAATTTATTTCTTGGTTGATAAGATAAAAGCCCCACTGCTTTTTAACAAAACCGTGCCGAAGTTAGACTAGACAAATATTTGCGACATTTTTTTTGTCTCACAATGTTCGCCAAGTTTATGGGAATCAATAATGTCACTCGTACTACCATTATAGTCACTCGCTTCATGTACCGTGATTAACAGGACATTGTCGTTACTTTGTTAGAGGGAAAGTCCACCCTAAAGTTCAATTAGATTTGATTATATCAGAAAGATAAAAGCAACATATAAATGAACGTTTGACGAGATCCGTCAGAGGACAGGAAAACCCGGACTATCTTAAAGTTTGAATTCGTAACGTCACTTGCGAGCTGCCCTCCTAAATTATTGTGTGCTGTATGGTTCCATTCATCATGATACATTCGTTTCTTCTGGATTTTGATGAAAGAATCTTTCTCACATAGGTGTGTAATATAATGATACACCAAACGCACAGGTAGAATTAAAATGGTACATAGTCTGTTGAGAAAATGAACACTTAAAAAAGTAGGAAACAACTTAGAGCAAGGTACCTTGCAACTGCCGACACAAAATAAAGAATAAGACAATTCATAATTCGATTAATTTCTGACAGATTTTGTATAACGTTCACGATTTTCTTTTCCATATTCTGATTTTATCAAAACCAATTGAAGTTCAGAATAAACATTCCCTTTAACACGTTTACTGTGTAAAGAGAACTTCGAGCCACGATTGACAACGTTAACTATTTGTGTACACGTGTGCCCTTTTTTCACAGTAAATACACACATGTCCCATTGAGTAGCAATAGTTCTATCTGGCTCACAAAGTGTAAAAAAAAACTCAAAACATTGGCGTACTATATCTGTATATGTCCACTAGCACATATGGTGTACCACATTTCAACTGCTGTTTATTCTCACGAACTTGCCTTAAGATATGTAATATGATTTGTCTTATGATATGAGATACATATGTATAAAAATGTAACTTATTCTATATCTATTTATTTGACACATGATTCAGGTGTACATTCTATTCATGTGTATTCCTTTTGGTGTGAGCCATTTATATTTATGTACATCCTATAATGTACCGTGTATATTGAATGCCTAAACAGTATACAATAACTTGAATGAACGATGCTCATTTGCAATATGATATGGGTAAGATTGCAATCTATTATCATAAGAGGCTTGTTTCTAGCACAAACCGCGTACCAAAGAGTAATATTTATGACCGTTATAGATGGAAATAAAAGTATATTATGAAAGCTAACTGTGATTGTATCAAAATAGTGTTTAAGTGTGTAAGTGTGTATATGGGCAAGTGTGTGTATATGTGTGTGTGTGTGTGTGTGTGTGTGTGTGTATGTGTGTGAGTGTATGTGTGTGTGTATGTGTGTGTGTATGTGTGTATGTGTGTGTGTGTGTATGTGTGTGTGTGTGTGTATGTGTGTGTGTACAAGATATTTTTCTTTCGTTGAAGAGTAGCCTGGCTACCAGGCCTTCGGGCATTTTAAGTCCAAATTACAGCATTGATTAAATAAACTCGTCAGTCTGCATAAACTAACTATTCTTAACTCTTTGTTCGTCTCGCCAAAGTGAGAAAAGAGGAAAATGATGAGTATCTAGTCTTGTGAGTACTAGACTCTCATTTTTAAGATTGCAATAGCCATGTCCGAAAGCTTGGAAGCAAGGTTAATATTGGAGTTTGTAACCCTCGGTCAATCCTAAGCTCAGTACTCTCCTTAAAGCCCACTCTGCGACTGGCTTTAGTCGCTGGACCCGGTCAGAAGATTTAAAGGTGATATTCATAGGAAATAAAATCAAATAAATATAGTTTATTTTATAATTGAATGAGTTATTAAAGCAATTTATGCAGCTAACATGCCATGATAGTGTTCAGTTTTGTGTTTAATGAAAGTCAAATTTTACTAAATTGACTCTCTTCCTGACCTACGAAATCGCCTCAGGGAAAGTGGCGTTGTGTGTACGTTACAGCCGGGATACGCTTCACAATGACCATTGTGTATCACACCCATGGGCGGAAATCCCGGGGGGGGGGGGGGGGGGACGGGGACGGGGTCGCGTCCCCCCCCCCCCCCCACCATTTCTAAGGGGGGGGGACACAATATCAAATGTCCCCCACTATTATCGGTCGTGTACCCCCACGAGACTGGACCGATTTAAATTTTTTTCGAAAACCATCATAACCCCCCCCCCCCCCCCCCCACTGAGAGCATTTTCAGAGACTGGGCGGGATAAAAAAAAATTGAAGGGAAAAAAAAACACCTCCCAAAAATCCCATCACTACCACCCCCCCCCCCCCCCCCCCCCCCCCCCTCAGCTACATGTCCCCTCCACCTTCGGGGAGCGATTTCCGCCCATGATCACACCTGTTAATCCACTAGCAACTGCCATCACAGTTTCATTAACAATGCATGATGCTTCAGGCGGAAAAGAAGCTGCGGATTGGCATGTTTGATGCACAATAACGCATCCCTTTTCTTACGCCAGACCTAAAGGCCGTTTCGGATGACAGTAGGGCACGTTTGTCCTCGAGAATACGGTGATTGTTTTCACCCTAATTTCGCTTTTTGGAAAGTGATATGTTGTTTGAATGTCATCCGAGCTCATTGTATGGCTTATAAGCTTTCTGCAGATGAATATATTCATATTTTTGGATTTTCTATGAATATCACCTTTAAGCAAGAAGGTGACGTCATATTTCCAGTCGTAGACCCTTTTGAGTGAAGAATCGTGTCGTATGTGACGGCCTTACAGACAGGGAGTCCCATTTGCAAAAACACCATGAAACTTGGCAGGAATCAGCAGTACACCCTAACTATAAGGTGTATGATATCTCACAGTCATAGTTTCACAAACATTTTCAGGAAAAGTGAAAAACTATCCATGTTTACGCTTCAAATGCACCAACCATAGTCTTCGGTTTATAGACAGTAGGTTTCGAACGGCCTGCCCAAAACCTAAAAATCTAGCCATCTCTAAATTTCCTGTTTTATTGTATCGATGGAAGTTCTGATACAGTAAGTTCTTCCATTTTCCGGTTTTTTTATTCATCTTTTTATATTTTAGACCTGCAAATAGGAAACTATTCTCTCCGGCTTATTAAACTGGAATTCCTCCAAGCCCCGTAATATGTTCGAGACTTCAAGGGTTGGTACTCCAATTGTGGTGCTAACTTTGCAATTTGCCGGGGCCAAATGCTTTCATTCTAACCAACAGTCTGGAAAAGATATGGGCTAAGTAACAATCATGCTGCGAATGTAAACATGATGTACGTGTGCTAGGTAGTG
The DNA here is from genome assembly GCA_963669155.1 of Arbacia lixula. NCBI lineage: Eukaryota > Metazoa > Echinodermata > Echinoidea > Arbacioida > Arbaciidae > Arbacia > Arbacia lixula. The sequence continues at coordinate 17,940,250 of OZ022586.1, read as the reverse complement.
CGCGTGACAATATGTAATTGCGCACGTGTGTGTGTGAGCACATTCATGAGGGAGTAAATATTTAGTGTATGTGCAAGTCTGTGTGTATGTGTATGAAGTGATAATGACTTTGTACATGCACACGTGTACGTCAGTGTGTATTCGTACGCGCGTGTGAAAGTGAAAATACTAATCATCACTTAACAAACTGGCTTCACGTTGATATCGACTGAAAAAATACTACTTCTTGTAGTTGGTGGTGATTTTTTTTTTCAATTTTTATTTTGGTAGAATTAATTGTGTAGCATCCTTGATCTACTGCTGAAGGAGTGAAAAACACATGGGTGTCTGATAAGATACAAATATATAACATAATCGTTTGATATGCTTTATTTGGTTTTTATCTCATTATCCAAATCGTTCATTAGACTGACGTTGAGTCATCGTAGATGGGGCACTAGTAGTAGTAGGTGAATAGGTGTAGAGTACATTTACACTAAATTTATGTGCATAGCTATCTATACACAGAGTTTGGACAATTCGGGTTCAAGAGGTAGCAACATGGCGCGTGTTGCTTCGTTGCGTAAACAGATAACAAAATAATATACGCCTTGTTGCTACCTCCTGAAATCAAGTTGGCCAATCATTTCTGTGTAAAGAAGGTTCTGACTAGGAGTTAAAGAAAAACGCCACCTGCGACATTTCTTGAAAAAGTCTTCAAGATGGACAGACACTGGGACAACAAAAACAGAGTTTCACACCATTATAAACTCAGGAGGCGACACACAGGAGCACGAAGTAGCTTTAACTATGGAAAAACAATATCGCTAATTTCTTAATGGGATATTGGTTAGTCAATGAACGTATCACCATTTACTACAAGCTAAGTCGTTCAACTGTTCAATAGTATTTATGCACTTACCGTGGAGTGCAGTGAGGACGGGATTGAATCCTTTTATGAGGACATTAGTAAAGGAATGAAACAGGAAAAGTCATCTGACCTCATTATACTGATGGCCGATTTCAATGCAAAAGTTGGCATTCCAGCTGTGTCCAGGATTATGGGACATCACGGTCTAGGAAGTATCAATGGTGAGAGGCTCATCGAGTTCTGAGAAAATAATGACATGTCAATCGCAAATACGCTCTTCAAATAACCATAAGGCGGCTTTATACTGTCTTGGAAGAGTTCTGGTGATTTATACAGGAATCAGATTGACTTCTAAGTTATACAATCGCGTTTCAGCAACTCTGTAACACAATGTAACACATATCCAGGAGCGGACATATGCTCAAATCATGTACCCGTTGTTATGAAGCTGAAACCCCCCTCAACCACTAATAACGTATACGTATTGTTTAAAAAACGTGAATAAAATTTGCATACATAATGAAAATTATGTGAATAAAATTTGCATACATAATGAAAATTATGTGAATAAAATTTGCATACATAATGAAAATGGTCTAAACACAACAAAAAAGTAAGCCCCCCCCCAAGCAAAATAGTATAACTTATGATCGAAAAGGTTTTGAGCAATATAATTTGACAGGAATGTTTGTTAGCTTATTTACTAACTTCCCTGTGAAAATAGCATTAATCCACCGAGTCACGCATGAGTGAGCACACATTAAAGGCAAAATTGTCACTTTTCAAAAGTCACAAGGGTAATTTTGAGATTCTGTCATATGAATTTTTAATAAATTCCATTTCTGGTGCATAATTTATGTCCTATCATTGTTTATCATCCATCTCTGGATCTCTGGATCAGAGTTGATGTATTCACTCGTGCTTGTTTTGGAATTATCTGCACCTTTCAAATTCACAACAGGCAAACGTATCAGATAATTAATTCAGAACACACTAATTACCATTTTGTTAAATCCTTCTTAATCAATCCATTTGGAATGGGATTTTCACTTTCCAACAAATTTCCCAAACATTTGTGTGCATCAGAAACTTATTTCTGAACACAAGAGAGGGCCATTCTGTGTCACACCTATTAATCCATTACTAACTGTCATCATGGTTTCATTAATAATGCATGATTCTTCTGGCAGAAAAGAAGTTGTTACGTGATGCACAATGACCATTGTTGTGTTCTGCATGATCTGATTCACACAAATGTAAAGCTCCAAATTTGTCCGAAATCGAAATCCTCATTAAATATTCAGATGATTACTTCAACAAAATTAATTGATGAAATATCACAAAACTTGCTTCTCAAAAAATAACATCCCTTGGCGTTATGATGTACAAATATCAAGTTATAACGCATTTGTAATTCTTTTTCAAAGTGTGTGCATATTTAAAAAGAAATAAACACCCTAGTATAACTTTAATGTGCTCCTAACTCCCATTCCTTCTTTCCCTCCCTCTCGCTCATTACTCTCTCTCTCTCTCTCTCTCTCTCTCTCTCTCTCTTATTCACTTACACACACACACACACACACATACACACATATAATACCCGTCAAAATGCCTAGTTTTGTAACATTCTTGACATGTATTTCAAAAGAAAGGTGGTCAAGAAATGTATTGACGTAGCGTTGGTTTTGTTAAGCTTTCTTATTGATTCACTTGTGATGTAATGGAATTTTCACTTTTCAACAAAGCTGGACCCTAAAAGTTGTGTGCATTAGAAAATTGATTCAGAACACAATATTGGCCATTCTGTGTCACACCTGTCAATCAACTAGTAACTGCCATCATAATGCTATCAATAATGCATGACGCTTCTGGCAGAAAAGAAGTTGTGGGTTGACGTATGAACGTGATGCGCAATGGCCACTTTTGTGTTCTGAATTAATTATCTGATACACACAAATGTATAGCTCCACATTTGTCCAAAAGTGAAAAATCATTAGATATTCACATGATTCCTCTAAGAAATGAAATCGATGAAATATCACAAAACCTGCTTTTAACATAAATGACATCCCTTGACTTTATGATGTGCAAGTTTCAGTCTGATTCAAGTTGTTACTCATTTTTTAATAATTTTCCGGGAAGCACTCAATATTCCGACGGTTCGTTACTCCGTACGCTACGCGACAAATGCTCGGATTAACCAGAGATGTGTTAGGAAGGAGGGACAACTCAACCATAATATATTCAAACATCTGTATGGATACTAAAGCGTGCTAATGAATGTCAAAAGCATTCCACAATCACTGCAATGCTTTGAAGTCCCATGCGCGGCACCGTCATTTTGCTATCGTCAACTTGGAAAGCAGTATCTTTAATTGCCTGTTTTGTTTCTCGAAGCTGTGTTTCTTATCACATTTTTTTGTAATTTTCAAGAAAGTTAAGGGGCAACACCTCTAAAGATCCTGTATTCGTTTTTCTTCTAAATAATTGTTGAATGATGCACAAACGGAGATATAAGATAATATTCTTACTTGCATAATTAACAAATTTCTTCATTTTCCGGAGATTTCCGGAAATGTCGGATTCAATCATTATCAAAATCATATATTAAGCTGCTTATTTTCATTAACAGAGTTTGCGTGAATTTGCGTGCAAATGAGATATTTTACTTTAAAAAACTGTTTATTTTTGTTCGCTGATATCGCTTTTCCTCACAAAAGTATTGATGCAATCCAACAGAAGTGGACAAGCGAAATAAGACTCTACATTTCTTTTGTTCTCTCTGAGAAACCGTTGCTACGCAATCGTGTTCGTTATTGTTCAAACACGTGAAAAGCACATGCTGAGACCACGCAATTTTTCGGCGGTGCCACGCATGGGCTCAAAGAAAGAATGTTGTTTCATATCCTTCCATAACATATCCCTGGATTAACGAACCCCTTTTCGTTTTCGGCCTAACGAGCATCGAGACATAGGCAATTTATGTGTTTCGGAATTACGAACCTTCGGAATATCGAACTGTAACCATGAGCATTTCTTCTTACACCTAGTGTAACTCTGATGTGATCCTAGCTTCCTTTCCCTACCCCTCCCCTCCTCCCTCTTTAATTTTCCTCTCGCTCATTCTCTCTCTCTCTCTTATTCACGTACACACATACCCGAATAATTTCCGTGCACATGCCTAGTTTCGTAGGATTCTTGACTGATGATTTAAACGGAAGGTGCTCAAGTAATGACGAAGTCTGAGGTTTTGTTAATCCTTTTAATTCATTTAGGTTCTGTATTTCGTAGTGAATGGTCGTTTGGGTCAGAGTTCAGATAAAATGGTATTTTTTCTAATTTGAATTATTCACCAAAACTTGTCCGCACTTTACGGGCAAACGTATCAGATAATTGATTCAGAACACAACAGTGGCCATTATGAATCACACCTGTCAATCAGCGGGCATCTACCATTACAGTGCCATTAATGATATGTATATGATGCTTCTGGCAGACAAGAGGTTGCGGGTTATGTGTCCGGGATGCACAATGGCCATTGTTCTGAATTAATTATCTGATACACACAAATGAATGGCTCAAAATTTGTCCAAAAGTGAACATCTCATGAAATATTCACACGTTTACAGCAAGAAAAGTAATTTATGAAATGTCACAAACTAGCTTCTTAAGAATGACACCCCTTCACCTTAAATGTGCTAAATTCAGTTTGATTTAAGTTGTAACTCATTTTAAATTCTTTCTACCATGTCTACAGCATCGAAAGCTTTCTTTAACATCTAGTACCTATCCTCCTTTCCCTCCCTCCCTCTTCTCCCTTTCTAATTTCCTTCTCGCTTATTTTCTCTCTCTCTCTCTCTCTCTCTCTCTCTCTCTCTCTCTCTCATTCACGTAAACACAAATCCTCATAAATTCCGTCCACATGCCTATTTTCGTAGTGTAGTGGTACTACATGATGGAACACAAAAATAGGTCTTGCAGACTTGAAGTCCTTACTTATTCTAGGGCTCCTTGCCCATAGCCAAATTTTCCAGCATGAACATAATTAATATAGAGTACATTTGCATATTCAAATGAACTAAAGAATAGTCAATAGAAATAACACGAATGGAGAAGGCCAACTAACATGTTAGAACCCTATTCGCCAAATCAACCAATGAAGGCAAGTTAGATGAAGATGGGTAAATGATCTGGGTGATTATCCTGCTCGGCAGCCTGACTTGCCGAAGCTTTCTAATATCACGTAAAATAAGAGAAAATACTGAAAGGAACTTTCTTAGCAATGATAACGCTGGAAATTGACTATCAGCGGAATCATATTGATCGCTAGACTTTGAATAGATTTTGTTTTTCTCCATGTATCCCTCCATTCCTCCATTTTAATTTACCTATCAGACACGCGTACACATAGAGACATACTTACACATATTCTCTCTCTCTCTCTCTCTCTCTCTCTCTCTCTCTCTCTCTCTCTCCGATTCTCTCTCTCTCTCTTTGTCTCTTTCTGTGATTGACTGATAATTAAACAGAGAGGTGGTCAAGAAATGTCTTGACGTAGTCTGACGTAGAAGCTGCCTAAAGTTAGTTGAAATTATATTTTCCTTCATATTTTTTTTTCGTCAGAAATTTCCCTTTTGCTGGCTGAAAAGACGGTACAACCAATAGACCGGTTTACTAACATATTCAAATTGTATGCATACTAGTTTAACAAAGGTTGCCCCTGACAACCGGAAAGCTTGCCCAAGGTTTGCTCGACATAGCAACAACTAATGTATGTGGATTGTATGTATGCGGATTCCAAGTACTGAGATACCATTGTTAGGTTCAGGTTAATGGCATAAACTCGTTACTAGGAAGAGACATCCAAAAATTTGACTACATTCGTAAACCGGTCTATTATACCATTTTCGAAATGTATGCCAATATTATTCTCGTCGTTCAAACAATACGTAACCCGAAAGCTTGTCCGAGGTTGTCCGAGTAGCAAAACCTAATAGATTCAGATTGCGTTCCATCCATCCAAACTGAATCGTAAAATACAGGTGAATGTAATAACGCGTCACCAGGCAGTTAGGGGAAAGTTGTGAACGCTTCACGAAAATGGCTTATTCCGTACAAACCGTAGCGGCTCTGACTGACATGTGTTATAATGTGAATATGTAATAAGGTTCTAACTTTTGGATATGTTTAAACCTAAACATTTGTGTGTATCAGATAATAGAACATTTAGGTTATGTACGCAACTGTTATTCACGTTGTTTAAACAATATGTTACTAATGGTAACCTGAAAGCATGTCCGAGGTTTTGTTCGAGTAGCAACAACTAATAGATTCAAAGTGACTTCCATCCATTGAAGCTGATTTACGAAACACAGGTGAATGCCATATCGCGAGTCACTACGCAGATGTGGGAAACGTGAATGCATTACGAAAACGGCTTATTAGTTCAGAACACAGTAGTGACCATTGTGGTCACACCTGCCAATCCACTAGCAACTGTCATCATAGTGTCAATAATTCATGGATCCTCTGGCAAGAAAATTTGGTTTAGGACGTTTGATGCGAATTGCACATTTGCCATTGTTGTGTTCTGAATTAATTAAGCATTATGAAGGAGCACATGTCTACATGTGCAGTAAACATACACACATACTCTCTCTCTCTCTCGCTCTCCCTCTCTCTCAAACACACGCACACACACACACACACACACACACACACACACACACACACACACACACACACACACACACACACACACACACACACACACTTTCTCTATACAGCCCTCTCTCGATAGCATAACTCTCGCCTCAGAGCCACCTTTGCAAAGAGTTTGGCCAACTCGATTTCAATAGGTAAAAACATAACGTGGGTTGCATTGTTGGGTAAACAGATATCAAAATGTTATGCGCCATGCTGTTACATATCAAATTGTGCTTCTAGATCCCTCCCCCTTGCTACCTCTGCTTTCGTTGTAACCCCCTCCCCCTCTCTCCTTCTCTCTCTACCTCTCTCTCTCTCTTTCTTACTCCTTCTCTCTCTCTCTTCATCTCTCTCTCTCTCTCTCTCTCTCTCTCTCTCTCTCTCTCTCTCTCTCTCTCTCTCTGTCTCTTTATCTCGCATACATACACATGCGCACACATAAACATTACCACAGGAACAAACACACGTACAATTTCCGTCCACCACGTACATGCCAAGTTTCGTAGGATTTTGGATTGATATGTTAAAGCAGAGAGGTGTAAGGAATGGAGTCAGCACGAAGTGTAATTTATTCCTACAGCAGTCGCGTGCATTGATATCACAATGGAATATTTGACGCGTTTGGCTCTTTGATCGAGGGAGATCCGCCGCCAAACAAGCATGACAAAATGTAGGATGCATTTTGAGGAATATATATTCTGTATGCGCAGAAGATTTCAGAACCACTTCATGAACTGAAGTGCATGTGCAGTAGTATTACATCTTATAAAGATACGATTCTGTGAATTTCAGATTATATTGTTGCTTCGTTTTTGTGATAAAAGGAGAATACTGTAGAAAACATGCCAGAGAAATGCCTCCATATCGCACATTTCCGAATCATATTTCCTTAAAAATATCTTGTAAATTGTTTATTGAGTGTTTAATCTTTCATGGAAACAATCTCAATTTCGTGTGCGGAGGTGTCCGGAAAAGTTACGGACCAAATTCTTTCTACAAGTTTTTTCAAAATTCCCCTTCGCTCACCCCAAAACTAATTCACAGTGTGTGTAAATAGATCAGCTACGAGCTCCCAGCGAAGGCTGAACGGTTGACATGCTTCTCAAAACAGATTGTCTTTTATTATTCAGAGGAAGGCACTACCTAATTAGAAATACAGCTAATTGTTTAAAACACCTGAATGTCTTGAATTGTTATGAGGCGGCGGACCTCATAGATCAAAGGAAGTCTATCCGAGCGCAGTCCATCCATGATAGGTCCATGGTTAAAGTAAGGTTGTCAAAATATGTCTTGATCGACGTAGTCTACGTTTTTGTTAAGCCTCTTCAGTAATTAATTTATATTCTGGATTTCGGAGTGGAGGGTCGTTTGGCTTGGAGTTAATAGAATTTGGTATTGTTTCAGAGTTAAATTATTCACTGGCGTTTTCATGAAAATTATCTGCACCTTCTGGGTTAACAACAGGCAAAGAATTTCTTGCCGATCATTAAATAGTGAATTGGAAATACTGTAATTTGAAGCAAGTAAAGGAGATATACGCATTAGCACTGCATGAAAAACGGGTGAATACTTATCTTAGAAACATAAAACAATATGTCAACATAAGTGCACCCAGTTATTTCGATTGGACTACATTTGCTTCAGAATGGACAAATTTGGACCTGAACATTTTTCTTGTACACATGTATCAGATAACTAATATAGAACACACTAATTTTTGTAGGTGGTCTAGAAGTGTATTAACGTGTCCGGGTTTTTGTTAAAGATTGTCCGTCCCTTTTGCAAGCTTAAAATTTGAAATCGTCTATCACGATCGTAAATTGAAGAAAGTGTGATTCAAGACCATTTCTAAGAATATAGCATGTTGAAGCTTTCTGTACATGTAAAAAATTCAGCCGTTAAATTTCAAAGCGACTTTTTTCGTACTACGAAAAAAGTATTAGTCTTTGTTTCAGTATCTATGTGGTTATTATACATATGTGAAATCCTAATTTTATGAGTAATTACCAAACTTTGGAGATGATTTCTTCTATAGAACATTTTTTTCAGAATGTGTTTTATAATTTAATAAACAGATTAATCAATAGAGCAGATATTTCAACACAAACTGCTAAGAGCCTGAGGTAAAGACTATTAATCAGACGTTGTTTACGTGCATTATTTGAATTTTACACTACGTATCAGTTTCAAATTATGAATATAAGGCTTGCTAACACGTCTCTATATGTTTTGCAAATGTTTCGATCGTTTTGTGGTGATCTGAAAAAGGGACGGGCTGTCTTATCAATTCATTTGGATTCTGGAATGTGCTCGCCAGTCTACTTCTCGGCAGTAGGTCGAGAGTAAATGAGGTTGAGTAGACTGTAACTTGTAAAAAGGCGACAAGAAGGGAGTTGAGAGAGAGAAAATGGGGAGGGGGGGGGGAGGGTGATGAAAGGATGTAAGTTACAGAAGAAAGAAGACACCGCGAAAGATTATTTTGATCGCTAGATTATGTTATATATCTTTTATATTATATACATATATATATATATATATATATATATAAAATATCATATCGATTGATAGACTTCGAGTAGGTTTTGCTTTTCTCGGTGTGGGCCTATACCACTTTTCCTCCCTTTTTAAATGTCCCATGAATACACAGACATACACACACGTACATACAAACACACACACACAAACACAAAGGTAGGCCAACAGGTCAACAAATAAGATTTTATGAATGCCCCGCAAAATAAAAGAAAAAGTAGATAAGAAGTAATGTTGATACTGACTAATTGATCGATATAAGCTGCGTTCAGACGGAGGCTGTTTCGGTCGGAGTAAGGTCTGTGTAAGGTCAGAGGAAAGGTGGGAGTAGTGCCCGTCTGGACAGAGTTACAGAGTTACTCCGACCAAGATACTCCTGTTTTTTTCCAGGAGTAAGCCCGTAAAATGATATCTGAGCGCCTGCATTGATGCGCAAATTCATGTTGCGGTAAGCACGGGCTGCTTGCTCCTCATCTTCGAGCAACAATCGCTGCCTTTGCATAATGCAACATAACACCATTAGTGGCATAAAATCCACTGCAGGGACATCACTGAAATCCCGGAATACAAGCAACATCAAAAGACACTTCAGCTTGTACGAATTCATGTTTGATTTGTAAGGCATTCGCATGCATACTCGAATCTACCCCTCGATCTCTCTACGACTGAAATACAGATTTCGTAATTTCGCGCGGAACGATCGTAAAGTCGTCGTACGCGGCGCTACCCCTCTCGGATGTTAATCCGACCCTTACTCCGACCGAAACAGCCTGCGTCTGAACGCTGGGTCGTGATAAGATTAAGATCTTTGGAAATACATTGCTTGCTAATACCATTTTACTCCGACTAGGAACACACGTCTGAACATTATATGGCCTACAGAGTAGCAACATGTGACGCAATTTTAGCATAATTATCAAGACAACTGGTTCTAAACTATGTAAGGTGTAAGGGGTTGTGTTAACAGCGGGGACTGTACTTGGGAGTGCCCGACACTGGCCTGGCCCGCTATCGGACCGGCATTAGCATGATCAGTGATTTTGTTTAGACCCCGTTGTCGACACGACTTCGGTACTATATATTCCGAGTAGGATTTCTCTCTCTCTCTATCTCTCTCTCTCTCTCTCTCTCTCTCTCTGTATCCCTCACTTCCCCTTTTTGTAATTTCCCATTAATACACAGACACACACACAACAGCGCAACTTTTAACCCTAATACTCCCGGGGGGGGGGGGGGGGCATTATGGCCCCCCCCCCCTGTCGAAGTTTTGTCGGTACTTCCTAACGCCTCAATATTTCGAAACGAAATTTCTTGACTTTTTTCTCTGATCCTTCCCGCACATTTTGATACCAAAGTTATGGCGATCGGACCTACCGTGCGGGTGTCAGATTACGTTTACCGAACACATGTCACTGAAATTTCGCATTTCTCTATGTGACTGTGTATAACCCTATGGATAAAATCAGGAGCTTTTCCAATTTATGTAAATACTTTTCTAATAAATGTTATCATTGTTTCAAATAGTGTAAATAATTACCACACACACACACACAAACACACACCCACACACACACCCACACACACACCCACACACCCACATTCACACACACCCACACCCACGCATACGCATCTGAATCTTGACGAAAAACAAAGAAATACATAAGAAAATTGAAAAACAATAAAATACATAAGAAATAATTACCACAACCTATCTTTTTCTTTCAAGAATTGATGAGGGAGTTATGAAAGACATTTGTACCAAAAATTGCTATTCCTGAGGCTTTATTTAGTGAGAAATACCAAAATCTATGATTTCTCGCATAAATTAGCATAAATTAATTAGTTAAAAAAAAATAAAAGGACTTTCGTAAATTTAGCTATACAACTTTGTAGATTACATAATTCTTTACCCTTGTGCAAAATTTTGAGGCAATCGGGCGACCCATGGCTGAGATCTCGGGGGGGGGGGGGGCCACAATGCCCCCCCCCCCCCGGTAATAACAAGCTTTGAAATACCCCGGGAGTATTAGGGTTAAGACCAAATTTGCGACGCGGGGGCACGCGGTCCAAAGTTACATAACATTTTGTACGTGCATGTCAGACCAAAAATTCCCCCAGAACGTGATTTCATGTAAAAATCCAATGCAAATTCTGTATCTAGCCAAAATCATTATCTTTTATTTTTACTAATGAAAAACAATAGCGTTCATATTATTTATGACTGAAATAGTGTTGCCAACGATTTCCATCGAAAAAAGAAAACATAAAATCGAAAAAAACAAAGAAATACATAAGAAATTCAAAAACAAGAAAATACATAAGAAAAAAATTGATATTGTCATTTTTTAAAATCCTAATTTGATAATGATCATAAGAACAGTGTCCGGACTGAATTCTAGCAGCTTTGGGGCTATATTTACAGATTTACAGCCAAATTATGATTTTATGCATTAATTAGCATAATTAATTAATTAGAAACAAACTTGACTTTAGACAATTAAATTGTGGGGAGTACGCCATGGGTGACGAACTTGCCAATTTTCGTCGCGAACGCGCGATCAACGGTCGAGTTCTTAGGGGGGGGGGGGGCTGTTTTGCCCCCCCCCCCCGGGCTATGCCATTTCAAAATAGCCCGGGCTATATAGGGTTAATGCAGACACACATACACATACAAAGGTAGCCCCTTTGAAGGTAAAATATATTTATTTTTTTAATACCCCGGAAAATAAGAGCAAAATACTGCATGAGATTGTCCTAACAATGATAGAGCTGGAAATTCTAAGCGAAGTTATTTTCATCCCTGTATTTCGAGTAGGTTTTGTCTTTCTCGGTGTATACCTCCCTTCCTTCTTACGTAATTACCCTTTGGACACACACACAAACACACACTAACACACAAACACGCACACACAAAAGATGCAAAAAGTCAAATACAATAGGTTCCACTGCTGTCCACTTTCCTTTTACACTACATTGCAATCCCCCCTGAAAAAATATGTTTTGTTTCATCTCTTTTCCCTCCTCTCCATTTTTTCAAATTTTCCCTCGTTTCTTTCCTCCACACAACGCAAATCTTCACCTGCACACCGCGTTCAAATTCCATGAAACATGAGATAGTCGGCTAGATCCATTTTCAATATTGCTTTGTTTTATTTCGTATAAATCCGTTCACATTGAGTTTTCCCAAAATTACACTCAATACATCAAAATATTACGTACATACAAATTACATTTGTCTTACATCTGTCATCGCCGTGAAATCGATTACAATTTACTACGTGTACCTATGAATTCGTTTATTATCTCGCAATAAAACGATCGAGGTGTAAGCGAAAGAATCTTGAATACATGAGCTTGACCAGTTCTGTCTTACTCTGTCATTCACAGTATCATTACAGTTATCAATTTGCACACATTCTTGATTTTGTGAATTACTCTGTGAATTTTTCCACCACGCGACTTTAAGTACTTGAATGGTTTTGAAATATATGTCTTTGCATCATTCAAAATATGAATACAAATTCTGTACACATTTGCCGAAAAAAGAAGAACATTTGCGAAGGAAACAAATGCGAGCTGCAGCAAACTGATTATAACCAGTGGCGTCTGATGTATTTATTTTTTTTTATTTATTTAACAATGTGATATGAAAAATGGCATATAAAGTATACATGTGGCAAATAAAAATCTATTAAAGATATGTACAAAGTATCAAGGCATACATATACTCGTACACATTTGAACATACAGAGGTCTGACAATATAAGCTTACAGCTTGAAGGGTTGCCACACCTTTCTTATAAAAAAAAAATGCAGATAAGATAACACTCAATATAACATGCATTCAAAGCAATACTTGCTTGTTTTGATATATAACCCTTACCTACACTTTATACAAAAATATGATAAAGAAAATAAAAGCAAAAATGAGAAAAGATGTGGGGGTGGGGGGAGGAGGAGAGGTTGCCCAATAACCACATTAATATGGAGTTGTCACATTCATATCAAAATGTATACGCCAATGATATGAATAATACAAGAAACAGATGCAAAGCAAAGCAAAAATGTCAGGTCGGTGTCGACTAATAGACCAAAACAACAAACAAATAGACCCCCCCAAAAAAACCCTAGGAACATTAAGTAGTCATAGAAACTACGGTCCACATAATGTAAGATAATCATCAAAACAAGGTTATGAATAATTGTTTACATGTTAGAGATGTAATTAGTATAATAATTGTAATAATCAGCTATTTTTCTGTAGGCCTACATCAGCCATGTTAAGGTACTTTGAAAAACTTTAAAAACAATTTTTAACAAACAAAAATATGCAAAATTACCACGCAAGATTTATATGGAAGAAGGTTTAGTCCTTAATCATACGTACAAGCTTACGTAATACCAGGTGAAATGAATCATTTGAATGTCATTGTACATCAGATAGGCGTAAATACTGTGAACTTTTGAAATTTTTTTGAAACAGCGAAAAGATATTACATTAACATGTACAATTTAAGTAGCAAACTGCGCTATATTGCTTATTCATACATAGAAATCCCTCTATTATGCCAATTGTGCAAATCCTGATAGCAACGAAATTATCTTTTCATATTGTTTGTTTAAAGATATTAATAGTTCTCTCAATAAAACTAGAATACGTAAGAGAATGTTTCTAGCATGTTTTGCGCTATATATCTGGTTTAACACGCTACTAACTCATCTAAAAGTTGTTGTCGTTAAGATTTTCGCCCTAAATCCTCTTCGAATGGAATAAAATATGATTAAATTATAACAGAACAATACAATAATACAAGCATATTTCAATTTTAAAGATACGTCAAGGTTTTCATATATATATATTTCAATTTGAAAGACGGTTGAAATACGTCCAAGTTTTCATACATATATTTCATGATTCATGAAGCATGTAACAACTGTAATATTAAAGAACAAAATGTCCACTATAACGTGGCTTACAAAGATCCCTCCAAATTACCTTGGTAAGGTTTTGATATTCTTTGTTTGTCAAAAAATTGACAACATTTTCGACCTGAAAATGAAAGACACATATATCACCAAAAACATATCTCAAAGTAACTACAACAAAGATGTATGATACAAGCCTACGTGAAAGTTTCATCGATCACATAATAGGGGGAGTCTAAAACCAAAATAATCTTCAATAGAGACGCGACGGCTGCATTGTTACTACGGTAACTAGTAACTTTCGCTTCCAACATGTACAAGCAATTGTAGTTACATACACATTTGGACAAAAATATTTGGTTTATTGTTTAGTATCGTTACATACTACAAATGCAATAGTTGAATTAGATTGCGATGTTTGAATACATACATATATATATATATATATGTGTTTATAAATTTGTATAAAAAATATATATTGTTGTATATTTAGGCTGCACTGCAGCATAAGTTAAATATTACTAAAGAAACCGCTCTGCAGCATAAGTTAGATATCAATAAGGAAACCGCACTGCAGTCCAAATATATAATGTGATTGGTTTTAGATGATCTATGATCTATTCATATTTTGATGTGAATTTTAACTGCACTGCAGTTTAAAAACAGTGTGAATTGTACAAAGTAACCATGACAATTGTAACTTGTCGTACCACCATTCACTTGGTAGCCATGTTTACCGTTTCATTAAAACAGGCAGATAACAGAGATGAAACTTACCAGCAGTTACATTAGACGGAATTACTATTTTTGGACAATGCTATGAACACCTATTTGTGAGGCTTTATGTCCGCTGAATACGACGCCGAGGTCTTCACATCAAAATCGACTAAAAACAAACAAAAACATTTATATTGATACAATCCTCCGTCCCATTAAACGAATAAAAAGTCCATACTGTGATCTAATGTAAGAATAAGCGTATCGTTTGTTGTATAGGTTGTATCATTAATGCATTTTTAATTTGGGACCTACGTTAAGAACATGAAGCTGTATTTTATTATTGAACAAGTAAGAAGAGGAAACAGAATATCACAATAAATGTTATTAAGTAGCACAATAGATCGTGTGATGGGGAAGAAGGGGCTTAAATGAAAACAATTAAGTAGTACTGAATACCAATTTCCGTTACTGAACAGGGAAATTATGAAATTGGAACGATAGAATACAAATTAGAGTTTAAGGTGATCATTGTTATCATTTCTGCACTATGAATACATCAAGACGACATCAGTCAAACATCAATAAATACAATCATACCGTTTACAGTCTATATTCATGCAATGAAACGTACCAAAACGTATGTTCCATAATAAAAATAGTTACATCAATAAATAGCGCATATCAAAATAAGTTACTGCTTTATTAAATATCTTTCTATTCGGTAATAACATGGAAATACAACTTCCATATATGAAAACACTGGGAGACCTTAAACTCAAATAATTTGTCTAAAAAGAAGATCTTTCGCGTTACGGTCGTCATAGTCTTGTTACCGGAATCCGAGCGGTGATCGAAGTCGTAGTCATCGTAGTCGTGGGGGCTGAATTCATTCCAGGATGCACTGGCATCCTACGGCCACCTCCTCGACGTCGGCGATGTAGTACGGGAAGTCGTCCACGCAGCCGGCTCTCCTAAGCACGGGCAGTTGTCGCATGATAGGGCGGCAGGCGCCGAGGGGCTCGGGGAGGAAATCGGCGGGACACTTACGCTGCCTAGGGCTTACCATCGATAGTGGGAGCTCTCTCGCAAGGCGGTTCATGTTGCACGAATCACAGGTGCACCTCGCCTCCATTATGTCCCGCGGCCAGCGGTAACGGTCCTCGTTCTTGAAGGTACTGGATGCAAAGAAGGAAAACAGAAATTGGAAAATGTCGTTATCAACACCACCATTATCACGACCATATTATAGTCTTTGTTTTGCTGTTACTCTGCATAAAATGAAACATGAATGATCATCATTTTATCTATCATCATGGTAATTGCGACTTTTAATTATTATTATCGGTTTACTCATTTCACTTTCCTCTTTTGGGGGAAAGTTCTCACATTTACAGATTAACGTTGTTGTTGGGGGAGAAAATTATGTTTTTTGCGTATTCGTTCACGCATTTCAATTGTATTTGGCGATATAATCATATATTTATCAAACGAACTTGTAGGAAATTCTTTAGGAGATTCTTTACCAAATATTGTTATGTTTGTGTTCCCTATGTTTAATATATACGTCTCTCCCGCCCCTCTCTCTTTCTCTCTGCTCCATCTTCCATTATAAGTGTGCTTAGAAGGCATACCGAGAACAGTGGGTTATTCATGTGGTGAGTACAGACAAGTTATCCGCCTGCCTGCTTTAGTAACCGAGACTAGCCTACATTTCAGGCTATGGATGAGCAAGGGTAAGCTACGTGCATTAATGCACCTACTATAAGCACTGATATTGCAGTTGTGTATAGATACATGGATTTAACATCCTTTCATCCTCACTCAAGCAGGGGGAAAATGAAATCCTAGGTTATGGTTGCAAGTACGGTTATGGTTGCAACGGTTTCAGATAGTTGCAAACTCTAGGGTATAGAACTTAGACTAACTAAGCACACTAGGTGAAGGGGAAATTCCCTTATTTTACAGCGCGCATGTCAATAGGGCAGTCCGAAGTTCGCGCATTATTTACTCACGCCGAAAGCGGAAAGCGCTTTGAAAGAAACGAATACAAAGAAGGAAGTATTTAGACTACTATTATTTTACGAATTGCCGATGACGTACATGTTACCAGGGGAAACTACTGCTTTGAATACAGGCTGAATGGAAAAATTCAAGGCAGAGTTAGTTACAAAGGCCCATTGCTCGGAATCCCCTACTTTTCCCGTTAGCTGATCCTCATAACCCACCCTGAGTAGGTTAACAAGGGAAGCGGGTCTTCAGTATAATACTGGTGACGGGGGGAGCATCTTGCTTATAAAAAAAATCCCTTCTTTTCGTCCGAGTGGGCAATGTCCCATTCCTCCAATCCCCCAATATGAACCCCTATCAACTTGGATCGTCTATTTTTAGCTACATTGATCATAGTAAATCCATGAAACCGGACCCACCCCTCCCTACCACATGTACCGAGATTAAGCGAGACATATTCGTGGACAAGTATAAGGTGGTCTGCATTGGCAAATTCATGCACAGACATGGGCTGGTAATGCACGGTCACACTATGGACCTTCAATTGTGACACCATCTATTCATAAGAAATCAGAGACACCGTTCAAGAAAGCTTATAGCGCACCTACGATATACTAACATTTCAGAGACTTGCCTAAATGGTTACATGTACTAACAACATGTAATAAATATTCATTTAAGATAAAGGGTGAGAGGGAAAAAATGGGAAAGAAAATCTCAAAGAGAATGCCAAATTGAGAGATAGAACAGAAGAATGGGGCAAAATAAACAGTGCAAAAGGAATTTAAAAAACTGACCATAGCCACACCAGGAATCGACCCGGGGCCTCGAGTTGTTACATATGGCGCCTTAACCATTGAGCCACAAATCTTCCCATTCACTTAACACGTAATGCACAGCAGGGGCTAGAATGATTTAGCAATCTATATTCAAGCTGAAATTTCACCATGATCCCGGCATCTGATCAAAAAATAAAGACGACGTTCACGAAAGCTAGTAGACTCCGATACAACATACTCAAATTTCAGAATAAAAGATTAGAACATAAGCGAGGACAGCTCGATCGTCATGTCATGATTGGAAAACAATGCCCCTCCAACAGACATAACACGTACAAACATGTGATTTTGACATCAGTGCATATAATCAAATTTACACCTTAAAGACGTAATCAAAATAAAAAAAAAATAGGCAAATCCTACCATAGAGCAATGTCACAGCTATCTCATACTGAAATTTAGGAGAAAATTGATACAGGGTTACTGAGATACGCAAAAACAGGTTAAAAGCTTCATGAAGTCATACATGAAAATTATTTCTTTTTCGATTCACATGGCAATATGATGTCTTCACGATCAATTTAAGGGCAAAAGTACACATGAAATCACACCTACATTTCATACTCTTTCAGAATATTCAAACAAAATTGGGGGTCATTAGCCATTCTGAGGAGCTATGGCTAATTGAAGGTAGTCATATTCATTGCAATACATGTATTTGCACACAAAAAAGCATAGACGCACGCGCGGATGTTCAACTTTGACGCACCTGCATGACCTTGTTATTGCATGAAAATGGCTCAAAATGATGTGATATGATGTATGCTGAGTCAAAAACAGTAATTCAGTGAAAAAAAACGGAATTCTGACGTTGCGCTTTTATTTATTGAAATTAAATTGTGTTATCATTAACTTTATGCATGTAAATTTTCATTAGCTATATATGATCAGTTGTAGAGATATACGAGTTCATAGATTTTCATTAAATTGCTCATAGGTGGCGTCACGGTTATGCAATGACCTCGAAAATATAACAATAACAAGTTCACATAGATGCCTATACATGGTAAAAATATGAAAGAATATGACATATGCATTATTGAGATATAGATGCCACAGAATGTGTGGGCGGGGGGGGGGGGTGGAAAAAAAAACGAAATTAAGAGGCAATCTGTCAATTATGACAGACCACCTAATAAAACAGAGCCACTTCGGGAAATCTGAAAATTCACAGAGGAACATGATTCTAATAACACTATGCAAAACCTACCTATTTGTAGTTTTCTTTTTTAGCTTCATTTCTTGCTCAAATGCATCCCATAGTTGCCTACATTACTATTCGTTGCCTATATAGGGTCCAGACAGCATTATTTGTTCACGTTTTTAAACAGCTTGTATGGCGTGTCTTTGCATTTATAGCTATTTGAACAATGCTCTAATCGTTCCTTTATTCTATTGGACTGCAAAACAACATATCGTATGCAGGAAATGTATGTAATTCATACTGGGTACTGTGCAAGTTTCTTTTGCAAAGTAGCATTTAGCTTTCTATGTAGATTGTTCAATTCAATTCGATTGATGTAATTCATCATAGGGTTGAATAACATTTACCTTATCACATAGGAAATGTACATGATATCAAACAAAAATTGATAATTCTTAGTCACGTGATTTTCCATTCATTTCATCAATACTTACTGACGGAAGAAATCAAAGTCATTTCTCGTATTCATTTCATCATATTCACCACCCGCGACATCTAACAAACATGTCTGATTTTAGCAAAAAAGGATATTGATTATCTGGATGTTTGTATTCTAAATAATTTACAATAAACACTACCGGTCGTCATGTACGTCACAGATGCTATCTCTGTCGATTGTACGGCCACCTTCCCTGTTCCTGTTTACCAGGTTTGATAAGGGTGATGCCCATGAGCTCATCATTACCCACAAACTACGTCAGACGTCTTTCTAAATACAAAAGTATTTAGAATTAAATAATCAGAAAGATAAGAAATGGGTGTATCTGGTTGCCCTTCAGACTCGAATAAGGCTCCGTCCACCCATATACTGTGCATTAAACATGGACAGAATCCGCCACCTCCCACTTCACTTACGTCTTTCTTGACGTCAGAGTAAACTTTTGGGAGGACTTTCGACAGCGTAAAGCACAACCCAATTCTCAAAAAGTTCATTGGAAGAGAGAACCTTTTTTTTTCTCTGTTTGCTGCATGGTTATTGTAAGGCGAATATATGTTGACTGAATGGTTGCTCAAATGCTAAAATTAGTTCTTGGCATCAGACACCAACGGAAAGGAAAGTATCACTCGCCTTTATATGAACTAGAATTGTATACTCTCTCTCTCTCTCTCTCTCTCTCTCTCTCCCTCTCTCTCTCACTCTCTCCCCCTCTCTCTAATTTATTTTTCCTCGTGTGATTTATTTCTATATTCTGACTCATTTTCTGAATCACGTTTGTTTCATTTCTTTGCATAAAAGGTCATGAATTCTTTTTCCGTTTCATTTTCCCAGGATCCCTGTCTGAATGCTGCTACATGTAACTACGTACATGCACACCCCTGTGATGCATGTTAATTCCAGGTACTCTTTTGTAGAGCACCGTGTATACCAACCAAATGTACGCTATTGTAGTAGCGCGCCGAGAGAAAAGGGAAAAACCCCAATTGCTCAAGCGGTATGAGTCAATGGCCCTGGAATGCCGAGGGTAGTCGATGACTAGTCTGCCAGCACAGACTCAATTAAGACGCGTACTGAAAACAGGTGTCTGGAAGTTAAGACTAGGGCCTTGAATTGTCTCCTCTGTCTCTTGTTGGGAGGTATGTATACAATTATATTAAATAGTTTATGCAGTTTAAACTTAATGTTTCAGATTTGCTCCTTCACTGACTGACTAAATGAAAAGGGTTTGAGCACACAGACTAGACAACTGCGTTGAAATGAACTGGCTAATCTATATGTCTGTCTGTCTGTATTAATGTTGTCTCCCCCTATCTCCCTCTTCTCTCACACACTCTCTTCCTCTCTCTCTCGCTTACACACACACACACACACACACACACACACACACACACACACACACACACACACACACACACACACACACACACACACACACACACACACACGCACATTTTCCCCCTAAGGCAAAAGTTGTGTTCTTTCCTTCTCGTTCCAATGCTGCCAGTTTCGAACGCAGCAACGATTTATAAAATAGTAATATTGATGAACAACGCAACGTCTTTGTTGCCCTATACTATGCTTTACATTGACATATTAGAAACATAATAGCAATATGCAAACACGAACAAGCATATGCATTCTCACTTCAGATGTCAACGTATGTTCTTCAATTCAATTATGATTCTGATGTGTGGTATTTATGTTGCATGTATCAGTATCGACATTATAAAAGAGTGACAGTGTGAACGAGACTCACGTGTATGGGCAAGACGAGACTTCGTGGCGGGGGAGACGGGTGGGGTCGAAGGAACCTCTCGGGGTGATAGCCGAAAGCAGCTGCGTGTTCAGGATCTTCATGGCGACCCCTTCCACACTGCTCGCGTTCCTCTGAAGGATGTGCTGCTTGTACTTGAGTTTCAACACGCTCTTGTGCAGCGACGCGCAGCCCTCCTCCATGATGGTGTCTTCGTCGGCCTGGGCCGTCTGACGATTCCGCCTCCCTCCACTCCCTCCTCTCCTTCGCCCCCTACTGTCGTCATTCCTCCCCTCCCCTCGTCCTTCTCCCCCTCGTCCTTCTCCCCCTCGTCCTCCTCCTGCTCCGACAGCGATCACGTAACTCAACAGCGCCAGCGCATAAAGCGGGATCACAACAAAATTCTGCGGACAAGAAAAGCATGGAGCTGATTAGCCCTGTCAGAGCCAAGCCAGGACATACATTTACGCATCACACATTTCATACACATATTCGTATCGGGAGGATAAATATCACCATGGACGATGTGAATCAACCTTTTGTGTACAACATGTGGGTTTTTTTTTCATAAGCAACATACTTAAATCTCACAGAGCACAAAAAAGGGTTTTAACAACTTCAGTGGGTCCACTTTTTCGCGGGCTTTGGAATTTCTCTCATCAAACTCTACAATGAATAGGTCTGAATAACCCCCTCTTAAGACTAGTACGCTCGAGTCCTTCACCTCTCTCCCCGCCCCATCCCCTCAACATGTCCTTTACGGGTACTAACGCAATATGTATTCATGTATGCTTGAATGATTTTTATTTTGAAATTTCCAATAGCCTGTAGAACATGCTGCGAAAAGGCGATGTCTGATTTAGACCTTGTCATGTGAGTGAGTTGTTATGTTTGATATCGTACACGTTTCAAAGTCCAAGTGTGTAACACTAATAGAGCGTTATCGTACCCCAACAGGCTTAAAGATTCGATCAGGGTCATTCTGGATCCGGTACGCGAACTGTGGTGGGAGGTCAGAACAGAGGTGTGGATTAGATCCGGCTTTGCGGGTCTTAGGCAATCACTAAAGCCGACGGTTGTTTTAGAATGAGCTCTTCGCTCAGGTATGTGAGAGAATGGAAATCCATGGTGTTAGCCCCCCCCCCCCCCCCCGCCCCCACCTCCCCACCTCCCCACCTCCCCACCCCATCCACCATCTTTCTTTCTCTTTCTCTTCTGTCTCCCACCGAAGTCAATGGTGTAAACATTGGGCGGAAATATAGCATCCCCCATCTCTATATCTCTCTTTCTCCTAATATCGTTTGCTCTCTCTCTCTCTCTCTCTCTCTCTCTCTCTCTCTCTCTCTGTCTCTCTCTTTCGTTTATATCAGTGCGCCGTCATCGGATACTCCACGTGGTGTCGCAATAGATTGAATGTTTCTGCAAATACAAGTAGTTTGGCAGAAAGCGAGCAAATAATAGCGTCCTTCCAAAGGTTGAAAACTCCAAATAGAGGATTTAGTAGAGAGCGTGAACGCTAAGCGGAATATAGGTAAAAACTTGCCAAGTGTTCTCTGAGCAACACGATTATCGTTATGCCATACGACACCGTACGTATTCCGTCAGCTTGCTTGGTATCTAACGTTGGTGCAGTATGTAGAAATGGAGTTACAGTGATATTGTACGTCTATAATTATGTTATACAATCCTTAGTAAAAAAAAAAATTAATAACAACAATAAACCGTTATATGAATGTACTTTTATGGTATATCATTACCTCGATTGTATCATAATCAAACTGTATGCCGAGATGGGAAGATGGTTAAAATGATAAACCAACTAAAATAAGTCCAAGATGATTGAATCCACCACCAAATGCTGCAAATTATGCAGTCACTTTCTTACCTTTAAGGAAACCATGATATATGTGTGTGTGTGTGTCTAGGTCCTGCTGGAGCAAGCAAAATGAGATCTAATCGCTGTCCTTTTCCTCAAATGATGGGTATGTCTGGTGCGACACGTTATATAAAGGACTGTTGTGGAAAGCATGCTATTTTTAGACGCCGTCGTAATTGGTAGATTCCCCGATTCCACCCAGGTAACCCACGAAAGCATCGTACGCTGAGCGCTGAGGTGAAAATCTAACTTACACGCAAGAGTGATTTTGCTAGGGGAACTCCCTCCAAAGTGCGCGCGTAGTCTTGTTTGTCTGAAGTTTTTCTTGCCTGTGTGCACTTAGATGACGAAGGAGCCCCATTTATATACATCCTCATAATGATTAGGAGAGCTATTTATATGTTTTTATTATAAGTAATTAAGCTTGCCTGATATAGACGTATTACCAACAGTCTTGAATGATGAGAAATAAGAATATGATGTGCACTGATATTTCCTATACATTACATGTATACAGGGCAACGTAACGAGAAGAACATCATGCAATACTGATTCGATGTGTTCCTTTTCCATGACGTCATGGAAGAGAAGTAGCCCCCGCAAATGCATCTCGTTACATTTTCCCTCGACATATGTATTTAAAACCACGACGTGTGTCCTTGTGTGTTGTTTAAATGAATATATAGAATTGTACGATATCGTTTTTTTGTATTGTTTATTTTGACTTCTATTTTTAACAAAATTGCGCAATGTTGCAAGAATGCCAATTACATCACTACAACCGCCCACCCCACCTTGTATATCTGTTCCCTTCTTTCTTTCATGTCGTCCTTCTTCCTTTCCCCTTCCCGTTTTCGCTTACCTTCTCTAGAGCTACCCTTTTCTCTTTTCTCTCTTCCTCTCTTTCAAATTTAGGTTGGCTTCTTTTTGTATTCTCATACCAATTCCTTCTTTCCTTGTTCTCTGTTCTATGATATGCTTAATTCCGGTCCTCACTTTCCTCCTTCCTCCGTTCTATCTTTTCTTCCGTAACTTTGTTCAATAATTGATCATTTTCCCTGAGAAACAATATCGAATAATGTATTTGTTATGTATCAGTCCCTCTCCGTAATGCATGCATGTGGAAGTGCAGTAAACTGATCTACGTAGTTGTCAAGACGCGGCACTTTCCAAACAGAGTAATTCTTACAAAATTTAAAATTCCCATGAGTGCATTGTTCTATTCCAAATTTGTGCAGTTACTGTAGGGTCCATGTTTATGGTGATGAATTTCTACTATAGCTTCGTCATGTTTAAATCACCCCCCTCCCCCCTCCTTCAAATAAGGCACAGAATTGAACAACCTATCTTTTTAACGAAAGGCGCAAATAATCTCATGAAATTGTGCAGAGCGCCATTAACCAACAACAACGCGTTCGCCGTTGCACTGATATTAGCTATTGGCTATAGTGGTCACTAGGGCCTTTACCATGGTGATACATACCAACATATTGGAATTCCGGGTTTTGCCATACATTCGTCAGTTGGTAACATAACTCACAGTATTGATTTTTATACTTATGCATTTTATCAGTCACCCTATTCGTTCCGATCAGAATCTGAGTCATAACAAAACATGACCGCTGCGATGGCAACGAACAGGGTGACTGGTAAAATTTATGAGCATAAAATATCAATAATGTGAGTTGTGTTGCCTTATTTCATGGAGATAATTATTAAACTTTTAGCGAAGCACCCTAAATTCAAACATTTATCATGTTTATCTATATATGATATACAGGCATGAAAAGAAAGGGAGGTTAAATTATGAAAATGGGGAGCTAACATTTATCTGTCAGCTGTATTGCCAATGTAACATTCCTAAATTCTTTCTTTTGGACGAAAATGTTGGCATTGGAACAGTTACAGTCATACAACATCTATTATATCACATGCACAGATCTATAGTGCAATGAACAACGAGGGTTTGTATTCACAATACTCAGTATTCAGCATACTTAACATAAACCAACTTCATGGGGCGCAAACTAAGTCGTTTGATGCTGCCAGAAAATCATCCATTCTCATCACACAGTGGGTGATTCCAATTATTCGCTCTAATCATTTTATGGGCAAAATCAATTATATTGAATTAATAAATATTCTTCACGTTGTTTTATTTGGTGTCCAATAACAGTACTCCAAGTTTAATACACTGTTTGCATGAAACCTCTGAGTACGGTCCCTAGTCACTTAAATCATGTTCTCTGCTGTTTAGCTTGTTCAGTCCTCAAATTGTAGTCTTTTTCCCTCTCAGCAGTTAGTTGTTATAGCTACAACCCTAATTTGAGAGGAAAATATAATTCATCGACTAACATTAGTCGCACATGTCACACTGTGTCAAACAAATGTGATTTTTTTCGACACCCAGAAGATATGTCCAACCAACCAAACATTTTCATTATGTTCTTAAGTTCACATTTCGTTTATAATCCCATATGTTTACCAAGGCAACATATGACATTCTAAAGCCAACACCGAAACGGGTACGTGTGATAAAGTAGGTAAGACAAATAGGTGTACTAGGTGTTAAAAAAATTACTTTTGACACGTTGGAAACAAAATTAAGAACAAGTTACAACTCAAAATGAAGCTGAAATTATAAAGTCCTAACGCATTAATGACGAATACAGAGAAAAGTCAACATATCCGAAGGGAATATCCCGTTTTCAGCTCTAGTTTTCAAAGGCACGTATGGGGTTGTCAACATTGTAGACCTAATCAAGATTATAAAAGGAGCGAATGCGAGCGTGCTCGTCGAATAATCATTATCTGTTTTTGTACATGCATTTAAAGTCTCTCATATCCGTCACCCTTATAATACCGCGGAAGGTATTTTGATCGTGTCAACATGGTTTCAATATCATTGAAAGCGTTGAAGGGGGTGATTTGGGGGTATCACGTTTTAATAATCATACTGCATCCTTCTTTCATGCCAATTATCGTCTGTATGATACTAATGGAGTGACCATTTCCTGATTAAATTGTTTATAATGCATAGTTGATATTCATAACATATCATGGTGCAAGTAGAATTAAATTCCTAACCCTTTGAGTATCAGATAAAATGGGATTTGTGGGTATAAATGGTGCAATTCCCTTTTCAGTCCCATAGATATCGAATGGTGTTGTGATTGAGATGGGTCTTCGGCTAGTCGGTGCTAAAAGGGTTAAACCATGCTTTCCCATTGAACGGCTATTTTATCATGTCTATATGATATGTACATTACTGGTGTGAAGTTACAACATTCGCACGCGATGAGTTAACTAATTGCATACCAGGCAAATGCTGCACAGATGCTATAAAGTACCGAAGTGGTGTCGTCATATCCATTGATACACCAGCTTCCTGTTCTAGACAATATTACTGAAGTCAGAGTTTTACTGGTCCGACATTGTTTAGCGGGCTAGTGTCGGGCACTCCATTTGAGAGTTTCCGCTATGATCACCAATGCTTGATCTACCCACATAGTTTAGAACCAGTTGTCTTGACAACATGCTCATATAACTTCACACTTCGCTATTCTAACATGTCTAAAGTCTATAGTATCATGACTAGTGAGTATACAGAGTGAACTGCTGCACTATATGTTTTGTGTAAAGACTTAATTAGCAGTGTTAGTGGACTGTTCAATTACTGTTATGACAAATGACTATTTCCACAAACAATTGCTTTACCTCAATATCTAAAGGATATGTTTTCTCAATATTTCTATATGAAAAATAAAATTCCTATACTTTAAATGGCATAGCCATATTTACGAAAATGTGGCTTAAGAGTTGAACTGATTAGACGTAACATCATATTGCGTTATGGCGAAAACTTACAATCACCCCAAAAGTTAATAATTATTCAGGTGCCGTAGCGATTGACTTTGGCGATCATGTTTTTCAACAAAACCCTGTCTCTAGCCTTCTCTATAAGTTGTACTCCTCGATCCTCTACACTCTTCAAGCTATCCATCCAAAGTACTCTTCTTCTTCCTCAATTCCTCTTCACCCTCATCAATCTTCCCATTCATTGGGTCTCAAGTCCTCCCTTACGCATTAAATGCCCTATGGAAATTGGGCTCACAATACAATCACATCTTAGCTATTTTGTAATTCTTGTTACTTCTACCTCCCCCTCCTTTTTCTATTTCCCATCTTATTTTCAATTAGATTAGCTGTTACATCTTCCCCGTTATGTTTAAACTGTGAGTATACACAAACGTTAAGATTGTTCACTAAATGAAAATAGAACAGGCAATCTAAATCATTTTGGTTTGCGTTAACATTATTGACAGGGTGTGTCCGTGACGTATACACATCAGTTTATGGTACGATGTGTGTTATCGAGAAGGATGTTTAGCATGGATGGATGGATGGATGGATGCACGGATTGTTTCTTCTCGCACCTGCGGTGGCTTCTGTGGTGCGTTACATCATGCATATATTTACTTATGGGCGATTCTAAACGACACATTGGGCGTTGTGTGCTTGCTTTTGAGATTGTTTCCCCCGTTCGAACTTTTGCTCGTTTAGGCGAACTCTCTGCTTGTACATAAAGGGTCCGGACTCACAATGGCTGTTAATACGTGTACTAAACTTTATGTGGGACGCCAAATAAAACAGCATGAAAAATCATCGTTTCAATATCATTGATTCTATCCTCGGAATCATGATCATCAATGTGGTTTATTGAGTTTGCCAGGATAATGATTATAGCAAATGATTGAAATCACCCATTGTTGTGATTATGTGATGAGAATTGATGATTTTCTGGCAGCATCAAACGACTTATTTTGCGCCCATGAAGTTAGTTTACGTTAAGTATGCTGGCTTATTTAAACCACCCTTGGGAATACGAACCCTCGTTATGAAAGTTTATTGCACTCGAGATCTGGGCATGTGATGTCATGGATGTTGTATGACTATTGACATACCAATAACTTCGTCCAAAAGAAGGACTTTAGGGATGCTTCATAGACAATAAATTAACATAATCTAACCTGCTTCTGTTTATGTCTGTATATCATAGATAATATGTGTCTGGTACCACCTCAGAGAGGGTCTGAAAAGTGACAACTATGGGATTTGTTCAGGCAACCCGCCATACGTCGTCTACACCGGCAGACTCCATAACTGACGTGTACTAGTTTGTATTATGCTTTTCACACTGGCAAAAATTTCCTTAGCACCGTAATATAGTTGGGGCTAAGGGCCTTAGCCCCACCTCATAGTACGGGGCTACTTTCTGTTCTCACTTGTTTTTACCAAAGTGGGCTAGCCCCACCAATAATCCGGGAATATAAATTTGGCCCTACAAAAAAGCAGGGATAACCCCGCAATTGCAGGGCCAAGCCAAATAGTCCGGGGCTAAGGGTGCATGTGAGAACAGAAACGAAAAATAGTATGGGGCTAAGGAAATGCGGTGTCAGCTCTCAAGGCCGAAACGCCGAGACCAATCAGATAATGCCTGACGGGCGAGTGACCTCGATGCGAAGTGGTACACAGCAGCTGTGCAAGACGTACACTCATAAATATTCATAAGCTGTCGAGAAAGTCCGGGGCTAATGATGATTTCGAGTGAGAACAGCTAGTCGGGTACGGGGCTAAGAAATGCCAGTGTGAAAAGCTTCAAAAATAGTACGGGGCTAAGGGTAGAACGGGACTAAGAAAACCTCGTGAGAAAAGGGTTTATGTGTAACCAGGGACATGAGAGAGATCCCTGGTGTAACTATAAGCTGAGTATGTACAGATGTCTCTTTCTTTGGATGATGTGTCCATGAGCTGGAAAGTGGCAACTACATGGTATGCTCAAGCGCAAACCTTCATACCTAGACTCCACATGCAGACCCGATAACTGGGGGTACTAGTTTGCATGTATAATGATATGCTGAGCATGCTGGTACGGAGGGTGGGTGCGTGAGGTCAAATAAGGAAGCGACTCGGGAATAAAAGCTGGGAAACGAAGCGTGACGGAATAAACAAAGTTGTGCGGTAAATTCAGACGACAATATGCCAGTGTTCTTCCGATATCATGGGTGCGATAAACGAATAGGTTAATTATATAATTTCGAAACTGGAATGGGGAAGCACACGACGAACTGTCGGCCTATTTAGGGCGCATGGAGGAAATGAAAAAGTCACAGGGGAGTGGGAAAGAATCAATAAATCCAGGGAAATGATGATGCGAACTGAATATGACGCGATGGTGAAAATGGTCCGATGAGATCGTACGATCGTCAACATTATGGACAAGGTTCTGAGGGTGTTTGCCGCGGGGGGTTTGATGTTATGTTTGGTAGGTTTAGTATAAGCACTGAAGCGGATTCATATTCTATAGCTGGTGAAGATGGAACGACAAAACAAATAATGGTCGTCAAAATCATGCAATGAAGTCGTACGATGTAGCTTGTAATATCGTGGTTTGTATCTAAATATCTAAATCGAAAGAGATTAATGTTATAAGGATGATGAAAATGGAACGACAAAACAAAATAATAAACAAAGGCCGTCGAAATTATGCAATGCAGTGGTACGATGTAGCTTGTAATATCTTGGTTTGTATCTAAATTGAAAGGGATTTATGCAATAAAGATGGTGAAAATGGCACGACAACACAAATAAACAACGGTCGTCGAAATTATGCAATAAGCAGTGCAGATTGTACTATCATATTTTATATCTCAGTTGAAGGGAATTGATAATCTCAATGGTGGAAATGGAACAACAAAAATGAACAATTGCCGTCGAAATCACGCAACAAGCTGGCACGATTTAGCTCATAATATTATGTTTTGTATTATAATCGAAGACAATTCATGTTCTAAAAAAGCTAGAAGTGATTGTACCATGACGATGTAAGATGGTAAATTGATAGGGATGTATATGATTATTTGAATGTATAGATGTACTTATCATCCAAGTGTAATGAGAGAAGACAGAGAGAGAGAGACAGACAGACAGACAGACAGACAGAGATAGAGAGTGAGAGAGGAAGAGAGAGAGAGAGAGAGACAGATAGAGATAGAGAGAGGGGGTTGAGGAGCGAGAATGCGGTTGTTGTTATTGCGTAGTGTTCTGTTTAAAAGGAGATTATAGTTTCGCCTAACCAAGGTTACGTGGACATTGTCAAAAGCATATTCCATCATGATGACCACAACTGAAAGCAGATAGGAAGAAGAAGAAGAGAAAGACGACAGCTACTAAAAACGGATGTTTTCAAATATCAGAGTGGTGACGTACCGTACCGCATTGTCCCTAGCTTCACCTTATGCTTTCAGTTTTTTTTTTTTAACTCTTTATGCGCCACCGGTATAGTTTGACAAAACGAATATACACAAACTCCATCATGTCCATAGACCAGTAGTTTGTTTGACACACAATGGTTAAGTGTGTGCCATAGTGACGCATATAGAGACCCGGGCGTATAGCGAAAATGAATGCACACGTTCATAGCACAATATTGACAAGTTGTATCGTTTGATATCGGACGTATCAGGATAGCCTGGCTTCCAAGTTTTGGCCATTTCTAAATCTAATTATTCAATACAGGGTCTAACGGCAATAGACTAATCATTCTCAATTTCTTCTGCGGCTCCTCGGACTGAAAATATTTGGAACATGATAAAGTGATTACAGTCTTTAAACAGTAGGCTCTACTTGCAGTTTGGATCAGAAATGTCAAACAGCCTGGAAACAGGCTAGTATTGGGAGGACTTTGGTCATGATCATTGAACACTGTCAATGAGAATGACAACAACGATCACAGGGACACAAACCCGTAAAGTCAATATACACTACGTTAAGTGATGATTGTTGATAAGAGATAAGTTTTTTTCTTCTTCATATAATAAATTTTCTATCATATGTGACTATTGAACAGAAAAGTGCAATCTGAAATGTTTGTGTCGAGAGGTAACTAGCACAAATATGAAATGTTTAATTCAAGATTTTATTTTTTATTTGTCTAAAATATGATTTTTTTTTTTATTTTTTTTTATTTTTTTTTATTTTTATTTTATTTTTTTTTTTTTTTGGGGGGGGGTGACACCTAAATATTTTTCAGCTGATGACAAAGCAATGTGATGAAGGAGCATGATATTTTATATCAAATTCGTCATGATAGTACAAATATTTGTTTAAAAAATGCAGTAAATTTTTTGATGTTTGGCAAGTGTCAACTTTTCTTTGAATTTCCTGGATGTATGTAAACCTCTGGCCTCAACTGTGCATACTGGCAGTCAGGGCATGACTGAAGTCAGTGTTCGGTATTCCCTACATATACCTAATCAATAATTCTTATAGTAATCAAAATAGATTCAAACAAAAACAAACCTTGGCTAGTCATATTTCTAAGATACGTGGCCTTTAGAATGGTGTATCTCTTGTAAATTGTAGACAAATTTTCTGCGTTTATGTTTTAACTCTCTTAGTGTCATGGGCACATGAAATACAAGATGAGGTATTTTGTTCAGTCCAAAATCATGGAAATCAGCTTTTCACCAGCACAATAAAATTAGAAATAGAAATACAAATTGTAAAGCTGAAGTTTATGTATATATCCCCTCCAAAATGTACCCCCCCCCCCCAAAGAAAAATGTCCCACCCTCCCACCCCTCAGAAAATGACCATGTGAGGTGAGAATTGGGCGGAGATAGAGATTGAGAAACAGCGAAATAGGGAGACGATATTCAGAGTGAGATAGGAAAAAATTATTAAAAATCGTATTTAGGGGGAATATTTTGGAGTTTGGCCAAACTCTGAAAGCAGTTCCCGTTAAGCAAAGGTTTTGAGGCTTGACCCGAGAAGTAAACGCACCCACACCCACACACCCTCTCTGTCTCTATTCTTCGCTATTTTCTTCTCTGTGTTTATCTCTGTCTCCATTTCTCTATATCTATCTGTCTTTCTGTCCCTCTCTCTGTCTCTCTATGTCTTTGTCTTATCTTTATCTTTCTTTCTTCTTCTGTCTACCTCTATGTCTTTAAATTTCTTCCTCCTTCTATCCTTTTTTCTCTCTTTGTCTCCTTTTCTTCCCCTCCCTCTCTGTCTCATTGTTTCCTCTCTATTATTTTCTCAGTCTTTCTGTCTACATTTCATTGTCGCTCTCTGTCTCTAAGTCTTTCCTTTGTGTCTCTCAGTCTCATCTGTCTTTCTTTCTCCCTCCTTTTTTCTATTTATCTCTCTCATTCTCCCCCTCTATCTCTTTCTTTATCTCCTTCTTTAAACCGTGAAAGCGGCGTGACGGAAATTGATGTTTTTCCCAAAAAACCTGTGGAAAAAAATCCTCATGTGTAATTCATGCACTTTGGAATAACTGGGGAATTTTATCACATCTTTCTTCCAAATTACATTCAAGTTCCATTGGTTTTCTTTATTCGATTGTGTGAGGATTTTTTGTGTCAAGTCACCGTTGGATTGTACTATTTACTATTGTGACGTCAAAAGATTAGAATGACTGTGTCGATGCATATCCAGACAGGTGATGTAAAGGTGATTTGCCATTTGGTCCAATCCCAGTTGTTCCACTCACCATTTCGTCTACCATCACATGCTGATATATATGGGTTAGGGTTAGGGTAGGGGGTCTCGATTTGGGTTGACGGTTGAGGTTATGGTGTAGATTAGAGTTGTTGATAAGTTAACCCAACGTTTTAATCTAAAGCAGTATTTTTAAGAGGATCGTAAAGAGCAGTGGTCATTGCAACTGACATTGGGCGTGCCTTGGATAGAATCGACCTAGGGGTCGTACGTAGGGGGCCGTTTTGGACCGCCTCAGCTCGGGGAGGGTGATGTAACGATCGGCGGGCATTGCACGAAGGATGATGTATGAAGCGAAGATGTGCTTCATACATCACTGATTACACTCACTATGTCCATGCACTCACCTAGCGTGACTTGGCAGAAATGAGGGAGGGACACAATGGGAGCAGACCAACATAAACGTGCAAATATAAAGATATAAAGACAAAGACAAAACAAGAGAAAGAGACAATGAGATACATAATACAGAAAGAGAGATATGGACAGTGATGGAAAGAGAGACAGATAGTGATGAACATACATCAAAAGAGAGAGAGAGAGAGAGAGGGAGAGATGTAGAAAGAGGCGGGAGAGAAAAGGGGAATTGAGACAGAGAAATATGGAAAGAGAGACAATATAGTGATATACAGACGGGAGAAAAAAACAAGAGAAAGAGAAAAAGAGAGACATTATGTACAGACACGTAGAAAAGGACGGGAGTGAGAAGGGGAAAGAAGTCAGATAGAGATGGAAAGGGGGACAGATCGTGATAAACAGAGAGAAAACAAGGAGAAAGAGAAAAAGAAAGTCACGTATACACATAGAAAGAGACGGGAGAGAGGAGGAAAAATGAGACAAAGAGAAAAGGGGGAAGTTCAATAAAGTTATTGTGTGTGTCACTACTGTGCTCCCTGCGCGAAGTTGTATATCACCACTACGACCATCATCTTCATCACCGTCAATATCACCACAGCCATCGCCATCGTCGCCGTCGTCATCCATTCACCATCACCAGACAGGGAGTGAGAGAGGGAGAGAAAGGGGGGGGGGGGCAGCAGGGGGAGGGGGAAGGGGGGGTCGCGGGGGTCGCGGGGAAACACACTTTGCAGTTAATATTTAGAATAGGAGGTATCGAATCGTAAGTTTTCTTAACCATCATCATAACTACCATTACTACCACCACCACCACTATCGTAATTGTAATCGTGAACATTATAGTCATCATCACCACCATCGAGAAAATTTTCATAAGGCCTACATGACCACCATCATCATCTGCACTACCACCATTATCATCACCATCATCACATCGCCATTGTATTCGATATCATTCAGTCACTCTCACTATTTGTGTGTGAGCGCATGTCTGTGTGTGTGTGTGTGTGTGTGTGTGTGTGTGTGTGTGTTGTGTGTGTGTGTGTGTGTGTGTGTGTGTGTGTGTGTGTGTGTGTGTGTGTGTGTGTGTGTGTGTGTGTGTGTGTGTGTGTGTGTGTGTGTGTGTGTGTGAATTTGCAGCGAGGTAGCTTTCACGGGACGGGATATCACTGCCGCCTGAAGCAGCAGACGGCGAGCGGCAAACCGCTTGCGTGCATGTGCACTCTGCTTGATAATCAACATCATCTTCAGTATCGTCATCATCATCACATTGCCGTCATATCTTACCACACACCCCTTCCCTCCCCCGATCACTTGAAGCCCTCTGCGCAAAACTCCCGCGACATTCATAATGGTACATTCTGACGAAAACAGCTTGCCGCTCCAGCTTACCATACAGACACTTAAAACGGGCAGTTTCTTTCCTCCCCCAAGCGGTCATCCGCCTTGACATTCATTAGCCTACACATTATTATTTGCGTAGCCCACCGCCTGGACTGTTTTTGTACGTATTGCGGACACGCACAGGTAGATGTATTCGTCCGTCCTCCAAATTCTCAGCTACTAAAACATTTTTTTTCGGGCGGACGGATTCGTGGAGTTGCGCAATCAGTGGTCTGAGCGGTGTGTGTACTATAATGAATCAGTGGCGTAATGTGTGTGAGAGAATAAGCGTTCGATAAAATACGGCCAGTATCAGGACTATTGCCCAATGAGCGGAAGCGGCGAGCGGCAGCGAGGTTACCGTGAATTGCTTATTGTTTATTCCGCCACTCACCCCCTGCCCCCCCCCCCCCCCCCCCCCACCCCTTGAATGGACTACGTCCTCGCATCAGGGAAATCCCCTTTTGGCAGCGACTTGTGCAATGGACACACACACACACACACACACACACACACACACACGCATACATGTATATAGACGTGCTAAACATGGAACCCAAAAGCGCCGTATACAGGCTTGGGTACACCCAGCCTGGCTTTCACAGGCTGTTGGTTATTTGCAATCCAAAGTACACATTTTTAATAAACGGGTCTAGCTCCAGAACGCTCATAAGCTTCGACACCTCCCCCCCCCCCCCCCCCTAATCATGGATGGACAGACATGTCCAGTTCTTGACTAAACTTGACAGTTTGGATCAGAGATGCCTAACCGCTTCGAAGCCGTCTATATCGCTGTTTAAAGTCTAGTTTCAACCTGAATTCTTGACCAATCCATCACACTCAAGGGGGAAAATCGAGGAAAACCTGTCCACTCACGCTTGCGAAAAGAGGGACTGCAATCGTGTGACGCTGCATTGTGTTGAGTCACGGTGACTGAATGTGGAGTGTTAGCATTGTCCAATCAGTGAGTGACGGGGAAGGGAGAATATGAATAAGGGAAAATCCATACCCGTTTTCACAACGGTTATGAAACTCAGACCGCGTACTAAACGTAGACTATAGGGCGCAAACTACATGTATATCGTTTGATACTAACACGAATTCATTATTTTTCATCACAGAATCACTACAGTGGGTGATTTCAATTATTCGCTGTAACTACTGTATTATGTGGACAAACTCAATTTACCAAATATGAATGTTTGAATTTTCGATTCTGTGACATCACTTCCTAACTTACTCTGCTATAATTTATATACACATGTACTAACATAAAGGGATAGTTCACCCTGAAAGTATGTGTTTTAATAAAGCAGACACGTGAAAGAAACATGTGAGTGAAGGTTTGATGACAATCAGTCGAAGGAAAAGGAAATTATTCGATTTTTAAGTTTTCATTTTGTGAGATCACATGCAAGGTGCTCTACCATTATGTTATGTGCAGAATAAATCCATAAATTGCTCTTTTCCGTTTTTGATAACGGAATGATTTTTTTTTTCATACAGTATGTGAGTAAAACATATTTCTAATTATGTATCAAATACACAGATAAAATGATGCACATCTCTAAAAAAAAAAAAAAAAAAAAATGCACATTTTCGGGGGGGGGGGGGAATGTACACAACATTATGGGAGAACACCCTGCCCATGATGTCACAAAATAAAAAAATTAAAATCTAATAACTTCCTTTTGACCGATTTTTATCAAGCCTTTAATTATATGTTTCTTTCACATGTTTCCTTTTATTGAAACCAAAATAATTTCAGGGTGAACTATCCCTTTAATTGAAAATTCCCGTTTTCTCAAAAGGATATAATCTACCATTTTACCTGTGTATCTACATGTATAATATCTTTAGACACGTTTTTACATACATTCACTTCTAAGATGAAGATGTACTGGTATTTCTCCATGAAAAAAAAGAATACATGTACACCTGTATAGGCAGTTCATGGACTCGTGCACCACACAACATAATATGGGAGAGCAGCTCGCAAGTGAGTTCACAAAATTAAAACTTGTCATAACTTTTTGTCAAATCTTCATATGTATGTTGCTTTCCTGCTAAAACTTTAAACCAATTCAATTTCAGGGTGGACTTTCCCATCAGTATTCAATCATCTTATTTCATTTCATTGAGTTAATAACTACTCACAGATGTCACTGATCATAAAAAGCATTATACGGAACAAGAAAATAAATTGAAAATTCATAAGTAAAAGTTTAGAAGAAAAATACTGACGACTACATTACATATAAAATATCAAACATTTATTGCACCTTTTGCACACTTTAAACCAGATTTACATTTGAGATTAATATACATCCTAACATTTAACTGTTTGTTAAAACACCTTTCCTCACTTGAATCATAGCGATATTGTAAAAACACCAAGAAGCAAACTGAGATCCTACACACTATAATATAAACGTCGGAGGAGGGCGACATACAGCTTTCTTCACATAGGTCCTTGTACTTCAAGTTACATGCGTGTCTCTTATTTCAAATTCTTCACCTCTCGCCAAACAGACTGTTTAAGATGAAATGGCCTACATTTATAAGAGGTACTGCTTAAAATAAACATGTTAGCATTAAAGATCCAACAGACATTACATAAAAAGATACTTTTCAATATCGAAAGGGATTTACACACGACAGGTATTTCATTGATGGTCAATCTGAGACATAGTTTCGTTTATTCTCCTTTAACCCTTTGCCCACCATTGCGGTATTTTTCCACAAATTTTCACACACACATCCATTTGAGCAACAGTTTATCTGGCACGCTAAGAAGGGAACATTTACCCTGAAGTTAATGCACATGTACTAGATAATAAAACAACCATTGCTCTTCAATCAAAATGATGTACATACTGTCCTGGTACCGCTGTGCACCTGACACCTGCACCTGACAAAGATGTGAGATACACATACACACAAACACATGTACACACAAATATGGAATACCAACACTCATAAACAGATAAATCTGATAAATACATACACACCTATACACAATATCATTTAGCTACTGCTACACCGTATTTGCAAAGCATTTCAGTTTCAGTTTGTATATCAAGCTCATTTAAATGGAGAAATGTGTGAGATGTATATCTGTCTCCACACACTCTTGTTAGACTAAAAGACAGGATCATAGCCCTTTTGCAGGTAAAAAATAAAACCTTGATAAAAAAACATGGAATATAGAAAGAAAAAATGTATCAGAACTTCCCTCCCAATGATAGAACTGAAAAATGACTTGGAGCGGAGTTATATTGTGATTGTGAGTAGGTTTTAAACAGGTCATCCAAACCCATAGCCTAGAGACTGTAGACCGCACAGTGATGCACTGAGACAAGCAGCCTGAGTGTTGCAATAGGTCTGTGAATGTAGACTATGGTCCATAAGCAAGGATAGTGTTTCACTTCCCCTGAAAAGGTTTGGGAAGCTGTCTACAAAATTTCATACACATTATCATTAGGGTAAAATACTGATTTCTGCAGTTTCACGTCTCTTGTAAATGGGCTACCCTGTCTTTGATAACATGTTTTGTAAATGCTTTACCAAAATTGAGGTACTTTCTGTACCTGCATGGCTGAAAAACCAACAACCCAGTAAGCTCAGTCCTAATTGATTATTCACTACTAGGGTATTTTACATTTTCTTTAAATCATCAACATAGTAAAACAAAAACATCAAATCTGCTTCCTTTGTCATTACTCTATAAGCTGTTATTTTCGCGAGGTTTTATTTTCGTAAATCGCTGTAGGGTCATGATATATTGCCAAATATTTCTTGATCGCTAAGCGCATGCACCACACGTTGTTATGCACGTACATAGTAGCAGAGTTGGGGTACTGGCCATACTACAGGCGGTCGCATGCTTTCTAGCTTGCATAGCATGCCATGCGGCGCACAATCATGCTACACAATAACATGTGCAAGGGTTTGTTTTTTCCCCATTTGCATGTGTATTATAGCAGGCCTGTGAGCAGCACATGCATGCATTATATCGCACTGGGTGTCATTCAAGAAAACAACAACCTGTGAAAATATAGGCTTATACAGTATATTATATTCTTATCATAATTTATCATTATAATACATGTACATATATTTTCATCAAATCATTATCATTCATCATTATAGCATATCTTAATAAAATGTATTTCTGTCAAATTTGTGTTGTGAAAAGCATCGTTAGCTACTGATAAAGAGCTAGTCAAATTTTGGGGTTGCCGGACCAGGTACAACACACATAAAAAGATTATGAGATTGAAAAATAAGCTTCTGGGTTTTTTTTGATCTACGGTAGTGCAAACCTGCCAACCAGTACAAATTAGCCTTATTTTGTACGATTTTTAAATGAAAATACAACAATCTGATTTATCTCTATATAAAGTACGATTTTCCACATATATTTGTTATCACTCAAACTTTCACAGTCATATTGGCAAAATGACAAATATTTCTTGTGCACAAAATAACATCCAGCAAATATGTGGTAGGTGTGCCGTGTCGCAAAAATTAACTTGTGCGAAAATGACCCGTTTTACAGTAGTATGGGTTTATTTGGGCTCTGGTAGACAGCAATACATTCTCACATCCGGAAGAAATGGGAGAGAGTCTTTTGTCCCTTTACCAACGGAATCACTTTCATTTTCTTAGTCTTTGTGGTGTTTTTCTTGGCTTTCTTTGCGGGTTGTGAATCTTCCTCATTCTTGTCTTGCAAAACTAGCCTTTTTTTGGTCACCGCTTTGTTTCGCCCATTATTCTTCTTAACAATCCGTGCAGGCTCACTGTCCAATGGGAAGTTTTCTTGGTCGTAGACAGCATCTGCAATCTGGAACCTCTTACGTTTGGGAGTGGCGACGATACTGTCTAGGAAGTCAGGGGTCAAATCACTAGCCCCGCCCACTTTGCATCTCTGAGCCAATGATCGGTCATCTGGCGAGTCTGCCCACAATCCCTGGCTGCGATTGGCTGGGACTTGAGGTGGCGGGCTATGATTGGTCGCTTCTTCCTTGCACTGAACGGCTATGTTGACAACAGGCTCCGCCCACAACATGAAGGACTTTGCGCCTCCTTGCAGGATCTTCCTCGGCTCTTCTTGTTCTCCCTGAAAAAAATATTTCCAAAAGCTGTCCTCTTACTCCTTCCTGTGGCAGATGAAATGCTGCTCTATGGCGTTTGTGTGCATAACTGGTAGCAAAATGCAAACATGGCACAGATAGAGCTAACCCATTCTTCACTGAACCTGCGTATTTCTGAGCTACTTTTTCTCCACTCAGATACTGAGCAGGGCGACTCCAACGTAACCTGCTGTATGGACAATAGCAACAGGCTATGAATAAACTTCAAATGCCTTAGCGGGTGCAATTAAGCCACACCCTTTTGGTTACTGCAGTTCCATGGCAAGTTTTAACATCCTAACTGGACTAAGGTTCACAAGGCCTGAAAGCCTAACTGTGAGCAACGGATTAACTCTAGGCTACAGCAA
The DNA here is from genome assembly GCA_963669155.1 of Arbacia lixula. Taxonomy (NCBI): domain Eukaryota; kingdom Metazoa; phylum Echinodermata; class Echinoidea; order Arbacioida; family Arbaciidae; genus Arbacia; species Arbacia lixula. Next base: position 17,900,588 of record OZ022586.1, on the reverse strand, counting down.
TATCTGACCTTACAATGAAAAATTCATGAAGATGTAACTAAGGAGAATGGTCATATCATTTTAACTACGTATGTATCATTGAGGAATTCTTGCACTAGTATTACATACAAATCAAATTGTTTATTAATAATAACACATAAACAATGTGTTAAAAAAGAATATATTTCTTCAAGCAAATCTATCAAAACAAGCACGGTATGAAAAGGATGTATGTAATATCGAATTGATTTACCATTATTTGAAATTGAAATTAACTTGACAAACAATGACTTGATAATTTCTACTAATCATGGGAGCTTGGCTACAGCATTGATTCACACAAGCCCAGACCAGATGGTAAACTCATAGGTCCACATTCACTAAGGAGTTTTACATTTAGACCACAGTTTTAGCAGATGTTGTGGTTTATAAGCAAATAAGTGCGCTTGATAGAGTGCATACACTTTAAAAGTGTCAAATAATGGACATGTAGGGGACTAAATTCATGCTAGTTAGTATGATTTAGACCATATTTAAAAGAGAATATCTAAATAAACCATCATCTAAACCATAGCTACTAACATGAATTTAGTACCCTACACAGAACACTCATGTTCATTATGAGAACCTTTTGAAGTGTACATGCTAATCAAGTATACCAGGGTTCCCACACAAATTTGAAAACAGAATGCCATGAAATTTCCATGACTAAATTGCTGCTTTCCATGATTTCCTTTCTAGCACAGTTTCCAAAATCAGGCACGTTATGATGGCCTCCACTGGAAACTATTTCCGGAGAGTTATGTCGAATTTGGGATGTCACAAAACTGGGAAAAATGGAACTTATAAACACCAATTATAATAGCAGAGTATGATCACAGAGTATGAAAGTTGCAAGACACAACAAACTGGAAAGCTGCCATAGCCAAAAGGTAAATGCAATTCCATGACCAAAATACCCTTTCCATGACTTTTCACAAATTTTCCAAATTCCCTGACTTATCCCTGACTTTCCATGACCACAAATTTTCCCAGGATTTTCCATGACTGTGGGAACCCTAATATACTCATCTGCTGATATGCCAGAAAATTTGCTCAAACCGTGGTCTAGCTCTAAAACTCCTTTGTGAATTGGGGTCAGAAATGTTATGAAAGATAAAGTCGTTTTCTTTTTTTAGAAGTTGCAAATTGCAGACTTACCAGGTTCATTAGTAGTCTGTCCCTGAGTGAGGCATGCTGAGGGGAATCTAGCTCAGAATCCACATTGGGGGATCTGAAGGATCAGCACACAAACAAAAAAGGAACATCAGCTAAAGGGATGAAACGTCCACCCAGAAGTCAAGTTGCTTTTAATAAAAAGCAGAAGCATAAAAAAACTAATTAATGAAGGTTTGATGAAAATCCATCACAGGATAAGGATGTTATGGTTTGTTTCAGTTTTAATTTTGTGATGTCAAATGCGAGTTGCTTTCCCATATGTTGTATACTAATTTTGTTGAAAATTTGTTGCAAAATTTCTCAAATGGATACCATTTTACTTGTGCAAGTTATGTATAATTAGACACAGGTTCTTACACACACACTTCTATAAAAAAGATTTATTCCTTCATCAAAAAACACAAAAAGGGCAATTTATGGATTTATGGAATCATACAGCATAGAACATCACAAGTGATGTCAGTCAGAACTTTCTCATCCTTTGACAGATTTTTGTCAATCCTCCACTAATATGTTGCTTTAATAATTTTGCTATAATTAAAACCAATTTCTGGATTGAAATCTAGCAGGTTTGGGGCTACATTTAAAGATTTGCAACCAAATCATGATTTTATGCATTTAATTAGCATAATTAATTAATCAAAAATAAATTTGAATATTTTTGGTGCAATTGACAATTGAATTGTGGAGATTATGTCATCGGTGACGTACATGCTAATTTTCGTCGCAATTGCGCGATCAACGGTCGAGGTGTTATTACCAAGTATTGTTAAATTTGTGAATAGTCCAGATTCGCGAAAGTAAAACCCCACAAAATATTTGGCGCATACAGTATTAGATGTGGCAGCTCAACATTGTAAGTAGCAAATGATTATTTTTTTTTTTTATCAAGGAAGACCTAATGTTCTGGACGAGATGGAATGAACAATAGCTTCATGTATAAAATTGCCAACTTTTTAACAATAAGGACACTATTTTGCAGTCTAGATTTCAGTGTACTAAACAGAACATCAATATTTTCCCATTAACTTTTGAACACATCAAAAAATTCTGTACTTTTGCTATAAGCAAACGTTAATCTTCAGCGTAAATTCATTTCCACTTCAAAATATCAAAAATCTTTGAAACCTTTGAGGATAACTACAAAGAAATGTGGATGCTGCACAAGCACTCTGTGGAGTCTGTTCTTGCACATTTCAACAAACCTCTCTGTTTGTTGCTTCCAGATGTCTTAGTTTTACCTGAACTGAGAGATGATGCAGGGCAGTTTGACCGGTGTCTTCTGGCTGGTCAGTGCGTCAGTCAGCAGCTGAGCTCCTTTGACCTTTGACACAAAGGCCCCGCTGTGGCGGTCAATCAGATCACGGATGATAGAGAGCGTTCGCTGACCATAGATAACCCTGCCTTGACCAAAAATCTGTGAAGACAAGAATAATTACAATGTTTGAAATCTTTCTAAACCATGGTCTACAGCTATACATGCACACTCTCATTGATCACGGATGGAAATACAGAGCTATTGTTCTTATATCCAGGTTGAAAACACATTAAGAAGTCTCTAAAACTGCTGCTAAGTGGTTTGAATCTTACATATCTGGACGATATCAACAAGTTATCATCTGTGGCTCCCGATCCAATCCTACTCTGGTTTAAGGGGGGCAGGGGGTGCCACAAGGTTCTGTCTTCAGGCCTGTATTGTTCACATGTTGTATTATAATGACACACTTGGAGGACATAATTCTTTCATATCGACAAGTGATCATCGATTGGCTCCCAAGCTGACTCTACTCTACTTAGATGGGGGGGGGGGGGGGGGGGGGGGGGGGGCCGGGGGGGGGGGGGGCACATGGTTCCATCATCAGCACATTGAGTTTCCCTCACCAAAAAATATGACCACATTACACCAACTCTGAAACATTTGCATTGGCTCCCTACTAAATTTTGTAATCAGTTCTTCTTTTAATTGTCAAGCTCATACATGGTCATGCCTCACATTATCCCTCACATTAACAGATCCCTCAGATCTACAAATCAAATGTCCTTGATTTTTAAAAAACCAAAAACAAAATACTTTGGTGATCAGCCCTTTTCATGCTTTGACCCATGTTTGTGGAAATCTCTACCAGCCTGTATTCTTTCCATTTCTAATGTTACTTCATTTAGGTCAAAACTAAAATCCCATATAATGGGAAAAGCATATTCAACTTAGTTCTTATCTTGCTACATTACTCTTTCAAATTATGTTTGAGAATTTAATTTTGCTCTCTTGTCTTATTTTGTGAAATTGCTACCTGTAAATTGATTTGATATAATTTTGTTATGTAAAGCACTGTATTCTATTCCTGGGTGAAAGCTTGATTTTTTTTTTCAAAATTGAAATTACCCCCGACAACCCTCTCACTAAAATCTAGCTGAATGGTTCTTTTGGCAGAATACTTGTGAATATTAATAAGTCAGTTTGAATGAGACTCCTTGGTAGTTGTTTCCATGTTGTCTTGTCTCAATCCATCCATGGACTAGAAATAGCTTGCGTGGTTAACCCTATCTAGCCCGGGGGAAGGGGGGGGGGCAAAAACAGCCCCCCCCCCTCGACATTTTTCGCAATAAATTTGTAACGCGATAAGATCGCCCCGCGTCGTTTCATGACTTTTTTCCTTCAAATCTCACGCAACTTTTAAGACCAAATTTGCGTCGCGGGGGTATGCGGTTCCGAAGTTACGTAACATTATGTATGTGCATGTCAGACCAGAAATTGCTCAAAAACGTGATTTCATGTACAAATCCAATGCAAATTCTGTATCTAGCCAAAATTCATAAATGTATCATTATTTTTATTTTTACTGATGAAAAACAATAAATATCATGTTATTTATGACTGAAATAGTGTTGCCAATGATTTCCATCAAAAAAACAACAAAAAACATAAAGTCAGAAAAACAAAGAAATACATTAGAAAAAGTTTGATATTGCCATTTTTTAAAATCCTAATTTGATAATAATCCTAAGAAGAGTGTCTGGACTGAAATCTAGCAGTTTTGGGGCTATATTTAAGGATTTATAACAAAATTATTATTTTATGCATTTAATTAGCATAATTAATTAATTAAAAATAAATTTGAATAATTTTGGTGCAATTGACAATTGAATTGTAGAGATTACATCATGGGTGACGTACGTGCCAATTTTCGTCGCGATCGCGCGATCAACGGTCGAGATCTTTTTTTTGGGGGGGGGGGGGGGGGGCTATGCGATGTCAAAATAGCCTGGGCTATATAGGGTTAAGTCACTGCCCTGTTAACAGTAGATTGCAGGTTTAAATCCTTCTGGTTCCATAATTGCTTTTTCTGACTTGATTTTCACTAATTTACAAGATAGAGCATGGCTTGCTATCCTTACCACTACTGGGTATATGCCTAAAATTTATTTTCAAAATATCTTATCACTATTACAAACAAGGTGGTTCGCGAGCCACATGTCTCGCCTGATTTCACAATCGATAAACAGTGCTAAGGTTTTTTTTCAAATATTTTTTTCAAACCTTTTGACCCCTAGATGACCTTTCACCCCATAAACCTCATGAAGATACATTTGGTATTACCCAAGGATCATTTGTACCAAGTTTGATCACAATTTATGCAGAAATAAAGAAATGAGAGCAAGTCAAAGAAAAACTTTTCTGTCACTTTTTTGTAACAGACCAACAGACTAACAGGATAAGTGATCACTACATACATGTAGGTCTCTACCGAACTTCGTTCAGGCGAGACAAAAAATGGGCCTAAAGATAAAGAAAACGGGAAAGGAAGGAAAGCTATGAGTAATGATTACCTTCCCGGGTGTTTTATCAATGGCTGGTTCCTTCAGCCTATCCAACATCCATTCTGCCTCGTCCCTGATGTCCTCTATGGCCGTCTCCACACTGGCTGCCCGCAGGACATTGTCCTTGGACTTCAAGATGGACGACTTGATGGTAGCCAGGATCTTTATTATCGCAACTCTGAAGGAATGGGGACAAAAAAGGAAGCTAGCATTCAGCAACTCCACTGATAAAGGTTGCTTTTATGATATGTACAGTTAAAAGACAGGGTACCCTTTTGCAAGTCAAAACAACACAATTTTGTAGAAACCATGGAAAATGGAACAGCATACCAGTACTGTTTAAGAACTTCCCCCACAATATTAGAACTTGAAAATGACATTGAACTGAACTATAATGATCACTAGATTTTGAGTAGGTTTTGGATGGGTTGTCCAAAACCTCGGCAGTTCCTGTAGCCTACAGACCAAGACCGCATTCAGCACGTATCGTGGTCCTCTACTCCAAACTTTGCGCACACAGGTCAGTGAATGCCTGCATTAATGGTAGCAATGTGTGTAATACATACCCTGGACCGCTGGGCACTGCAATACAGTACATGAATGTAGACTAGGGTTGCGAGGTATCAGACGTTAACAAGGATAGAGTTTTACTTTTCCTGAAAATATTTGTGAAGCTATGACTTTTCAAACAATTTATTGTGAGGGTATGCTGCCGATCTATGCAGAGTTTTATTACATTACCCTGTCTTTAAACCAAAACAAACCAAAAAGAAAATGGATATGAGTTTAATGCAAGAAACACACATCTGATATATCCTATTTTCAATTGTTCCACTGTTACCTCATAGGTTAGCTTCCATTATCCCTCACTCCTGATGACGATCTGTCAAGATCAAAATGTTGAGCTACACGATTTTCTCAGAGCTAATGTCTCCGAAAAAGGACTCACATTCTCTCTACTCTATATCATCTGTTTCTCACTTGCTCTCTGAGCAGCTTTCTTTCAGAGCTATTCTGAAAGAATAACCCAACAGTCCTCTTAATGACTAAACATTTTATATTGAAAACTCATTGTAAACTTACTCACCATGTATCAGACCTGCAAAAAGGACTTTTTAGGCAGATAATTGCAGTTGATATAGATGGCCAACATACGCACCTCGAATCCTTGGACTCCTCGGCCAACGTCTGCAGCTTCTGCACAAGGGTAACAAACTCCCCCATTGGCTGGACGTGCGCCCCCAGTGGTGACGAGAGGTCAGGTGCATAGCTCTTCCCTCCCAGCCTCAGTTTCATGATGAATGACACCATAGTCTGCAGACAGAGAACACATTTGAGTGACTAATCTATGTAAAACATTGTAATACTTGGAGTAAGACAACTCTGTTGGCAATCAGACAAGCCGCATCCAAAGACCAGCTGTCCCATCATGCACTGTACAGCCGTATTCATATTTTGTTTGCAGTCATGTCCGCTTTCAGTCGAATGTACTACAGGGTGAGTAAAAAAAAAATGTCCAATCTTTTCATAGTTGTCTTGTTTGAAGTATGAACATTTAATTATTGGTTTATGATTATATCCTGGTAGAGTGGTCCCCCAGCATATTTTGGTACCATTTTCATTTGGATCTTTGCATGCATGACTGAACATTGGACATTCTGCGGAAGACTGCAAAATCCTACTTGTGCCAAGTGTGCCATTGTGAAATTAGTTATAAATCATTTGCTCACATAAAGACACACACTCTCTCTCTCTCTCTCTCTCCCACATACATACACACATACATATACACAATGAAAGTAAAGATGGTTTCATAATGCAGTGTTCACATTTCCACTTTTCTAATTAAGAATTAATTTTTACCAATATCACTGAATGTTTAAGAGGCAATTACCCAAGAATCTTTCCCATATCATATCAACTACCACCTCTATCATCATCATCATCATCGTCACCATCTGATATCATCACCATTATCATTTTCAAGTGCACCTGAATCCAATGTGCTATCTCCAAAAAAAAAAGGTGCAAGAAAATCATAAAATGTGTGTCATTGGTTAACAATGGAAATTGAGAATGGATCTGTGCTTTTGTTGTACTTTTTAGAAATGGTTAAACAAATATTAGAAGTGTTGAGCCTCGTTTAAGTAGCCCATGTTTTGGAATTATGGTTCATCCTCATTTTGGATGGGTGTCTTTCAATTTGTACATAAGTTGTATCTTTTGTCAAAATGGGTTATTTCTTTACGCAAGTGCGATTTTGCAGTCTTTCGCAGATTGTCCGTTGTTCAGTCATGCATGCAAAGATCCATAGGAAAATGGTACCAAAGTATGCTGGGGGGATCATTCTACCAAGATCTAGTCATAACCCTGTGATTAAATATTCACACTTTAAACAAGACAGCTTTAGAGAAGGGCCTCTTTTTCTTCCCTCACTCTGTAGAGTATGAGACCAGAAGCAGACATAACTGCAAACCAAATCTGGATGTCACTGCGTGGTGCATTATGGGGCCATTTTCCCTTGTATAGGATTAATGAATATGGACAGCCTAGTAAACAGCTATGGTGAAATGGACTTTATTTACCTGATACAGGGGCATATTCTTCTCCTTGGCAACTCTGCGTAGGGCCGTGAAGCCATCGATGCCGAGTCCCTTGTCTGGTAGACTGAGGCATTGAGCGAGGGACAGTTCATCTCTAGTGTTGATTAACAACGCCAGGTACGAGAACACCAGCTGGCGGCAAAATGTCTAGATTCATATTGGGGGGAAGGGGGGGGGGGAAGGTTACACTTGAAAACAAATTTCTAAAGGCCCTGCAGCTATTTTGACATGAAAATTGCGTTTAAGATGGCTTTCTTACCCATGCTTCCAGTACCCTATTCATACAAGTCTATCTCACATATTCACTTACTCAAATTTTAACCGGTGATGAGACTTTAACTGTATCTGCTTCAAAATACTGGAATAATTTACCAAGTCCGATAATGCTTTCAGAAAGGCCTTTGAAACACATTTTTTTAGTAAATCAAAATGGAAACATTGTTTTTCTCTATCTTAATACATATATCCATTTACTTGTGGTTGTTTGAATTAATTGGAAGTGTTTTGGACACTGTGAAAACCTTTGCATGAGTGATAATTCCCATTATGTGTAATCTTTACCACTGCTATACATCTATGGCAGTCCAACATTACGATGACAATATAGAAAATTCTTCAGTGTTTTCTGCGTGACTCTACATTCCAATACTACTGGTACTGTGGAAGCCACAGACATCACATTTATAGGGTTTGTGTCAAAAGTATTGATAGAACAAGAAGCAGCAGCATGCCTAGCAGCTCTCTTGCTCTCAGCAGCTTGACAGCATTCTGCTTCGGCTACATTAGCTGTCGTGATAACAAATCGCCTCTACTCACCATACTAAGAAGCATTGCTCCCTAGGCTGTGTGGGATGATCTATGGTAGTTTTAGCTGTCTCTTCACTGCATCCTTGCAGCGGAGTAAGGGTTGGTAGATAGATCTTTTGTCTACCTGCAGTTCTCCATAGAACTATGAGCACTATCGAAGGTCTTACGAAAATCCATAAAGCAGATACACACTGGTACATCATGTCTGTTGTACCACGACTTGGCCTGAAACCACCCTCTAATTCTATCCCTTACCCAAAGGGAAAGTCCACCCTGAGTAAAATTGGTTTTGATTACAGCAGAAGATTCACAGCAACACACCAGTGAAGGTTTGATGAAAATCTGTCAAATGAGTGGAATGTTTTAAGTTTTCAAACTTTTAATTTTGTGATGTCACTTTTGAGTTGCTCTCCAATATGGTGTGCTGTGTGATTCCATAATTGCTCTTCTGTTGGTTTTTAGTAAAGGAATTTAATCCTTTTCATAAAGGCATGTGTGCAAAAATATATATATAATGATAAATCAAATTCACAGGTAAAATGTTAAATATCCTTTTGAGAAAATTGACATTTTCAAAATATATACAGTTGGCAGCAAAATTATTCAACCCCCCTCTCATTTTTTTTCATTCTGTCATAATGAATATATTGCAGCAGCAGATTGCTACTAAACCATTAACCCTAAAACTCCCGGGGGGGGGGGGGGGGCATTATGGCCCCCCCCCTGTCGAAGTTTTGTCGGTACTTCCTAACGCCTCAATATTTCGAAACGAAATTTCTTGACTTTTTTCTCTGATCCTTCCCGCACAGTTTGATACCAAATTTATGGCGATCGGACCTACCGTGCGGGTGTCAGATTACGTTTACCGAACACATGTCACTGAAATTTCGCTATTTCTCTATGTGACTGTGTATAACCCTATGGATAAAATCAGGAGCTTTTCCAATTTATGTAAATACTTTTCTAAGTGTTATCATTGTTTCAAATAGTGTAAATAATTACCACAAACACACACACACACACACACCCACACCCACGCCTACGCATCTGGATCTTGACGAAAAACAAAGAAATACATAAGAAAATTGAAAAACAATAAAATACATAAGAAATAATTACCACATCTTTTTCTTTCAAGAATTGATGAGGGAGTTATGAAAGACATTTGTACCAAAAATTACTATTCCTGAGGCTTTATTTAGTGAGAAATACCAAAATCTATGATTTCTCGCATAAATTAGCATAAATTAATTAGTTAAAAAAAAAATAAAAGGACTTTCGTAAATTTAGCTATACAACTTTGTAGATTACATAATTCTTTACCCTTGTGCAAAATTTTGAGGCAATCGGGCAACCCATGGTCGAGATCTCAGGGGGGCCATAATGGCCCCCCCCCCCCCCCCCCCCCCCCGTAATAACAAGCTTTGAAATACCCCGGGAGTATTAGGGTTAAGATAGTTAGCAGACAGTTAATTACTAAAGAATACCAGAGAAAGAAATCAAATTTTACTGCATAGGTCATCTGAAATTGCAATTTGCGCCCAAAAAGCATGTTGCAAAATTATTCAACCCCCTATTTTACACACACGAAACGAATGCACAAATAATGACAATTTCACAGCCAGTGCATATATTCTGAGGTGAATGCTGATTTTATTTATCCTCCACCTGAAACTGGAACCTTTATATGCACAACTAACTAGTTGTAACATTATTCAACCCAGATGGGTGTGTCTTTTAGTACTTTGTGCAGCATCCATATGCTGCAATGTCCTCCTGCAGACGAGATGAATAACCTCTCACAAGCTTCTCACAACGCTCCTTGGGGGTGTTGGCCCATTCCTCTTGCGCACCTTGAGTGACCATCACAGTCTCCAGACCTAAACCCAAACGAGAATTTGTGGTGGGATCTGAAGAAAGCTGTTGCAGCATGTAGACCTACATGCATCGATTACCTTAAGACCATTGCGCAAGAGGAATGGGCTAACATCCCCAAGGAGCGTTGTGAGAAGCTTGTGGGAGGCTATTCATCTCGTCTGCAGGAGGTCATTGCAGCAAATGGATGCTGCACAAAGTACTAAAAGACACACCCATCTGGGTTGAATAATGTTACAACTTGTTAGTTGTGCATATAAAGGTTCCAGTTTCAGGTGGAGGATAAATAAAATCAGCATTCACCTCAGAATATATGCACTGGCTGTGAAATTGTCATTATTTGTGCATTCGTTTCGTGTGTGTAAAATAAGGGGTTGAATAATTTTGCAACATGCTTTTTGGGTGCAAATTGCAATTTCAGATGACCTATGCAGTAAAATATGATTTCTTTCTCTGGTATTCTTTAGTAATTAACTGTCTGCTAACTATCTTAACGGTTTAGTAGCAATCTGCAGCTGCAATATTATTCATTATGACAGAATGTAAAAAATGAGAGGGGGGTTGAATAATTTTGCTGCCAACTGTAGCTAGTACACGACATATATGGGAGAGCAGCTTGCACGTGACGTCACAAGGTTAAAACTTTGATAAATCCTAACTTTCTTATCATTTGACAGATGTTTGTAGAACCTTCACTTATTCTTCCATGTTTCTGCTTTTTTTAAAACCAACTTTAACTTATGGCGGGCTTTCCCTTTAATGCCTAGCAACTAGCACTAACCTCTGTTGCACTACAGGAGCTTGGTGTCTGAGGCAATGACGGGCTTTTTTCCTTGATGCTGGCCATGACGTTGCTCCAGAGCTCTGTTCTCACGGACAGAGACAGCCTGGACTCCTCCTCATCTCCCCCACTGTATGTCGAAGCTGGGGAAGACTGGGATTGGCTGACATCAAGGACAGAGACCGTGGGAGATGAATCTCCTCCTTCCCCCATCAACACACCCAGCATGGCAGCCTGTAGGTTTAGACCAGTTTTGTTATGTACATGTATACATGCAAATTCTATTCACATTGTTCAAACAATACGTTGCTAACAGTAAACCCAAAATTTTGTGTGAGGTTTGTACAAGGTTTGTACAAAGAGGAACAACTAATAAATTCAGAGTGTGTACCATCCATTGACACTGAATCACAAAATAAACATGTAGGTGAATGTAATAACGCATCACTAGGCAGTTGGGGAAAAAGTTGTGAATACATCACAACAATGGCTAAGTAGATTTTGGGTGAGGCACTCAACAATAAACAGACATAAATGTACTGTACTCTGATGGTTGGTGAAATACTAGCCATACTTCTGGCAACGTATGGTAAATGCATCTGTTCGAGAAAAATAACATTAATCAGTCAATATGTCACCAATTATTTGCTCTTATTCAAGAGATTGGACATAACTTCAATCAGTCTACTGTTCATCATTTCACGTACACGTATACATGTCCCTTATTATCAAGCTTATATTATTATAACTATTATGAAAGTGAAAGATGGTCAAAATCATTTCATAAATTGTTGATATCTTCTCAAAGAAATAATGGATTTTCACATACATGTTAGTAATATTACTATGCATGCTTAACAAAGCTAGCTTATTCCATGTAGTCATTGAAGCTAGTATAAAAAATAATAATACATGCATGTTGGGTGATTTTTGTATTTTGGTGCATTTGAAACATCTGTGAGTGATAATACATTAAATGATATATTCAGAGAAACGATGAAGCATTGAACAAGAACCTACCTCAATTTCATCTTCTGGTTGATTCACAAGGACATACTTTGTTTCCTTCTCATGCTTTCCTTGTTCCTTTTGTTTTGTCTTCCACTTCTTGACCTCCCTACACACATCCACCAAGTCTACCATATTGCAACGTTTGAGCATGGCCTCATACATATTCATGATAGGGTGTGGCTTGGACGTTTGAGGGGCGGGGCTTGATAGACAGCTTGTGCTACTGGGTGATGTAGGAGGGCAGACATTCTTCTCTGGCTGCTGACTGAATGACAGCTTGTGTTGGATGATCTCCTTAGAGACAAGGAGAACTTCACTGATGTCCACTTCAAATATATCATGTTCCTAAAAAGAAAAACATACCAGGTATGCGAAAGTTGAATAGATGTATCATAAATAACTACCGGGATATGAAATTTAGCAAGTTAACTTAAGAAGTGAAATAGTCAAATGTATTGCCTAAGCCTGGCAACTCACGACCCAAAAGATTTAATGCACATTACGCATTATTCTTCATTCTCTATGCAACGTTTTAGCACAAACTCTTTGTTTTTGTTTTCAATTTCAATGAAAAGCTACATTCAAGAAAAATTTGCTTTAATGTCTTATTCAAATTCACATCGTGCACAACTTGCATAAAATGTTACACTGTTTGTTCTTTTCTGTTTGATGCATAATTTCGATAGAATGCAAAGTATGAAAGAACCAATGTCTTAATCTCAAGCACTAGACAAATACAGTTCTTAAGTGGTTTCATGTTCAGAGTACACTCTCAATGATATACCTATGGGTTTTTCTTAGCCCTGTACTACCGTACATGTATCTTCAACCTTGCACATTTTCTGAGGCTTTTTACACCGGTATTTTAAACCTCATACTAATTGCCTAACCCTTACTAAGAAAATCCATGATCTTCAAATTCACAATCGCTAAATCTGGACTTTCTTGATAGTCCAGATTATATTCGGTTATACACATAAAGCGTGCTTGTCTGTCTTGTTTTAACTTAGCTCTGATTGGTCAATGAACTCATAGGCTTGACACAGCTTTTCCTTAACCTCGGACTATTGTAAATTCTTTTCAGATTGGATTTTTTTTGCAGGGCCAAATAATCTTGTACTATCGGTGAAGATAGCACATTTTTGTAAAATTTAGTCTGAACAAGTGGTGGTCCAAGCTTAGCCCTGTACCATAGGTGAGACTAGGAGTGTATGGAGTCTACAAATCGTATTACATCACACGTGTGTCACATGACCACAAATAGTTCAATTATTTACAATAGAGAGAGCAAAATAAGCTCAGTGGGAAGGAATAAAAATATTTTGTGACATAATATATCTGTTGGGGAAAAAAAGACTATTTTGTGACAGTCATTTGAAAAAAAAATGCCCCTTTCTCTCTGTCTCAATATAACTTCATCCCTTGTGAATGCGCGACACACAGATTATACAATACGTATAGCAGAAAATATTACCCCATGCCTTCCACTTCACCTCAGGAGCTAAAAGATTCCACAAGATTCCTCATGATCATAATATTTGTATAGTTGAGCATTGGTTACCCTACAACATACAAACTGTAGGCTATGGGACAGCATGTGTTCACCTTCTTACTGTGTTCGGCCAGGCAGAGCTGGACAACCTGCAGGTGACCTGAGCCTGAAAGAACGGTCTGCCTGTCGTTAGCTGCCAGACCACAGTGCCTGTACAGCCGGTTAAAGTACTGGGAGAGAGTCTGGAGAGAAGAACATCGCTGTTGTCTGCTTCCATTGCCTCCAAGTAATATGATCTCTAAGTCTTCTGAAGTAAAATAAAATTAGTAATATGCAATATTTATTTCCCAAGGGGGGGTTGTTTCACCAACTGTTCTTCAGCTACATCTTTAAGCACGACTTGTGACCCTGTCTTGTGCTAAATCAGATTCTCCATGATTTTGATTCCCATCAGCTGAAGTTGAAATCTGATCTTTTACATTAAATTTCTTGTCGTTAACAAGTGTCTGAATAAAAAGTTTGTGATTTGTCAAGTTTGATTAGGACTGTTAAAATTAGCTCCCACTATGTTAAAACAGGAAGGAATGGCATTTGGGTATTTCATTTAGCACAAGAAAGGGTCACAAGTCATGCATAAATCATTCTTAGCTTACAAACAGCTTGGTGGTACCCCCAGGTCACTGTGTGCTCTGGAGAGAAATTTGAATAGTATAAAGAGAGTAGCCCATTTGCAAAAGTCATGAAACTCGGCAGGAATCAGCAGTAGGCCTATACTTTAACAATAATGTGTACGACATCTCACATTCCTAGCTTCACAAACTTTTTTCAGGACCTTGAAAAACTATCCTTGTTCCTATTTGAAACAGCCCAACCATGGTCTATGTTCATATCGAATTGCAACGCTGAGCGTATACGTCTTGCGGTATGAAAATTTGTGATGTGTGCTAAAAACATTGCATACTGCAGCCTTCGGTATCAAGGCTAAAAGTTTTGGACGACCCATCTAAAACATACCTAAAATCATAATATATTCCGCTTACATTTAGAGTCAGTTTCCAGTTCTATTGGAATGAAAGTTCTCATAAAGTATGCTTCGTTTAACAAAATTGAATTTTGTTGACCTCAAAAAGCACTACACCATTTCTTCTTAGAGAAATATAAACATGGTAGTATACACCAGTAAAGTCACCATCTTGTGATCAGGGAAACAAAAATAATGATTTATTCACAGGGGCTACTTTTTAAGCCATAGGATCAAGCAGTGTTAACAGAGGCACTTGTTTGGATTGTGGCGACTATACAGTGTATACAGAGAGGTGGCAGAGACCTCTCTGATGTATATATTGATCTGAGCCCTCTACAACAGATGAAGACAAGTGTATGAAATGTCAGTCAAAGCTTAACTAGAGAGCAGTGCGAAGAGCAGTGATGCATGCCTATGAAGTCTCAGATCGCAGGGACTGCTGCATACATTAGGACAATCTGCCCAAAATTTAGGATGTACCTGAATGCCGATACTTGTCACACACATCGCCAAGTTTCTGATGAAGTATTTCCAGGGTCGAGAGATCACATGTACCAATCGTCACAACAGGATCTAGCGCCGACAGCAATACTTTATTGAAATCCATCTCGCACAACTAGACTCTGCATAAGAAATTCTAGAATAAAAACAAAACAAAACAGTGAAGCGATGTGAATTCTGATAATTTTTATAAGGTCTAGTTCTCCAACATACGTCTCATTAAAGAAGGATGGCTGTGTGACATTCTTATTCACCCCCCTTTTTAAATTGGAGGAAGGCTGTTTCAAAGGAGCCTCAGAAGCAGCATTCATTGAAGGATGAAAAAAAGAAGGATTTTCTAATGATACCCAAGCCCAACATTACAACAACAGAAAATGTCAAAACATGAAACAAGATCATTGTGTTATAACGCGATTTAAAAATGCAGCTCCTTCCCTTTCTTCCCTTTCCCTATGCCAATTAATTCCTTTGAGCTGGAATGTAGCCTAGTAAGCCTACGTTCTTTCTTTAAGGAAAGGAAAAGAAAAGAAAAGATAACAAGAATGCAAGCAAATATTAACGCGGACAATTATAGCTACGTCATCTGTTTTTTACTAGATCGCAGACCTGTGTAAATAAGTATGGGCCTATGTTACTGCGACCAGCCCGCTCACGCGCGGGAGCAGTCCCGGGGCTAGGGCCTATGGGTCTGGATGTGTGAGAGGTGGGGGTGGGGGAATCAGTTCATACATTGTAGCAAGCATACATTTTTAGAAATTTTCCTGGATTTGTCCATCTTTTTTTTTTGTTATTTTCTAAAAAAAAATTATACGGGCAGTGCAAGCAGCCAGCGCACTGCTCTGCATCCTAAAATACAGCGGAATCGCCCCATGGCGTACAACACTTTTTTGAGTGCAAATACAAGAGAGTAATCTGTCTTGCGGTACCTTGCAGCGCTCTACGGTCTTTGAAGTTTGAGATTCGCTGAAATTACATCTGGCTCCTCTGCCATCCTCTGAACGCCCCTTCCTAATTCAGGGGTATGTCCAAAAATGAACCATCTCATTCGGGGCATTCTTTGATCAAATTACATTCTTTGACAATGAGAGGAGCCAGATGCAATCTCAGCAAATCCAACAATGTCCAACGTCCTACAGAGACTGATTTTCATGATTTTTCGTTCTAATTCCTGGTTAGCCTGCCTAGCATTTTCCTGGCTCAAGCACATCAAATGTATTTTTAAAATGTCAGCCCCAAATTGTTCATATTGAAAATGCAATGCCCAGAGACAGGCTTGCACACACATACACAATGAAAGTTGAAAGTAAACTTAGTCGCGCGGCACCACATAGATCCCAACGCTTCACGCTGTGTGCCCCGAACAGCCGTGGCCGCCAACGAAACAGCAAACGGTCGGTGTTTTTTCTGCTGCCTCAATCCAAGGCAACATGATCCAATGCCATGGCAATGCATTGCTAGGCCTATACTGCGACCAGCCCGCTCACGCTGCGCGGGAGCAGTCCCGGGGCTATGCTATATGCTAGGCCCAACCTGGGCTATATTCAGTGATTTGTGAATTTATTGCTCTGTTTGAAATGGTAGGATTCTAAATTAAGTAGAAAACGTAATGAATATCAGCTCTCTCACTTACCTTACGGAAGTAACGGAACAAATATCCTGGCTAATTTCCAGGCCAGCACACCTACATACATAGCGAAAACCAACTTTGTTTACGGTTTACAAAAATTACAGCGCGTTTAAAGGTCCGACTCAAACGACCAATCAACGAACGAGAATCCCGGCTGACTAGTCTTTGCAAAGACAAATCAACTTATCGGCGTAAGGGCGCTCGCGAACGAAAGCACGCGAACAAAGGGTAGGACGCCTCTTCAGATTATTGTACTAACTTACGAAGCCTGAAACACAGGCCGCACTTTTCAAAAGGAAGCTTCGAGAGCGCATGGACCCTACCCACTGAACTATACGTAGTGGTATAGTTCAGTGACCCTACCACGCAAGGGTCCGTGGAAAGAAGAACCGTTGCTCGTGCAAAAAAAAAAAAAAAAAAAAAAAAAACAGAAGAAGGACAGTGCTCATTTTTAAAATCCAGGGACCAAACTTTGATGCCGCAAGGCCAAATTTCATGGCACTGTGAAAAGGGGTGAAATATAGAAAGAAAAATTTGCTAAATACACACAAATACGCATAAATACCAACAAGTTCGGGAAAGGTTGAAAAATGAAAACAATATTAAGAAATATAATTTTGATATGTCTCATGCCGAAGGTTATTGATCCTAGGTACATTGCAGTATATTAAGATATTGTGTAGCATTGTTTGATTGAGCTAGGTATATATTATTTGTATTCATTCATCTTTATTTCATTCAACACAAAACAACATATAGGGCCTACAAATAAAGAATTTAAGTAGAACCCAGGATCGACGGAAATAAATTCTGCCATAACCTGCAGGGAAAATATGATTTACAAAAAAAAGAAAAATAATAAGGTACGCTACACACAGTGAAAAGCGATTCATCATGCCAAATCAAGATGTATATCTAGTATGAAATATATAGCCTATCCCTTAGAAGTTGGAATATATAATCAATACCTATTTATTATACATCATGCAAAATCAGGTTACTCTGTCCAAAAGGGACCTAAAGAGTTGTTATACATGCGTGTGTGGTGTCTAGATAATACAAATGGATAATTTAACAGGGATTACACAATTTGAGAAGTAATTAGAAGAAATAGAAGAAATATAGTCGCATCAAAACTTTGTTTAACTTTTTCTTGAAAATTGACGTCAAAATCAAAATGTCACATCACAAAAATGGGCATGAAAGATCCTTTTTCAAAAACAGAAGAAGAGCAATGTTTTGAAATCATACTGCACCTCGCAAGTGACGTCACGTTTAGAAGACCAACTTTCTAACCTTTGACGGATTTTTGTCAAACTTTCACTGAAATGTTTCTGTCATGCTTCTGCTTAAATTATGAAAAAAAAACACTCAACTTTAGGATATCGTATCCCATCAATGAAGCTCATATAGAGTATATAGTATGGTGTCGTCATGTCTATTCTTATACCATGTAGACCGGCTTCTAATTCCAAACATCCCCAAAAGAGAGATTGCTATAGCAGGCTTGTGTTGGGCACTCACAATAAGGGTCCCCGTTGTGATCATCACTGCTTGCCCCACCCACATAGTTTAGGACTTATTTTGACACCATGCCCACCCATATAATGTCATACAAAAATTTTTTCTTAAAATCAAAAGAGTATCCTAGATCCTTTGTGTACGTAAAATCAACACGTAAATCAATTACGTAAAATCAATATTTTACGTCACATTTTATTGAATATCCAATTGAATATTGTGTCACTTTAAGTTCCATCGCATTACGGATGGATATGATAGCTCTTGATAATATCGTACCGCTCATATCGCTCACTACCAGAGTCATCACAATTGCATGCTTGTTTTTCTCACTTTGATCAGTAATTTCTGCGAATCGTGACGTGCCTTGAACAGAGCAAACATCGACACCCGCGCATAACGTCACGGTTCTATCGCATTGCTTGTGTTACTTGTGCAAAAAATATTCTCTGGCGCATAAAGGATTATTCAGGAGAAAGAGATCTGTGTTTTATCATTACCAAAGGCGTGGTATACGTACGCCGATGACGTTGTTTCATACTTTTCCACAAATCAAACATTGCCATGATTATACGCATACGCACGCTGAGTTTTAAAAATCAACTGTGTTTGTATCGCAAGGTGGCGTGCTGTAATAAAGAATACATATTTTGGGAAATCCCCGCACTGCAAATTATGACGTCACCTGTAAACACCGTAGCCTAGGTTCTAGACGGGGTTGTACGTGAACATACTACACTGGCCACATTATACTTAAAACTACTCTCAACTATGCCTGAAAACATTGACTTAACCCTCTACCTTGCATATGGATTGCATTTTGAGTCTTTCCACAGTCTTTTTTCTCAAATATTGTTGTAAATTCGGAGTTACTGTAGTCTACGTGTGAACATATTCCACAGCCTAGAACCTAGGCTACAAAATCATACACGGTCGTCGTATTATTACCGTATACACAAACCATTTACACGTAGTTGATCTTATCAAGACATCCGCGATGTGTGTTAACTTTTCGAACATCGGGCGTTACACAGAGGCATTGGTGACGTCATGGAAGTTCACTCCCGACATAATCACACACGTGTATTAATACGATGGCACTTAATTGCTTAAATGGGCTTGCTATTACTACAAACATAACATATCGATGGATATCAGTACTCCGCGTGGCCAAGCAGGACGTATAGGTGCTACATCAAATCTGACATGTAGGATGTAGATGAGCTATTAACATCATGACCCGCAAAACACAATACACTCTGCAGGTCTAATCAATAAAGAAATAACATATTTAGGAGCGGAAATTTACTGTTTTGCGTCAGCTTGTGCATTGTTAAGTTTAAACGGTGGTATTATGAGACCAGTGCTTGCTTGATGCACTGAATAATTTCGGAGGCTTAGAGACGACGGAAATGTTTCTTTTCCATGTTCGTTTCCCCCTTCCCCTTCCCCATTTCCCCGCCAAGCTTATATTGGTTTTATGCCCTGTACTCAAGGGTAGTGGTTGCTAGGCGAGGAGAAACAAATTGAAGCGGAAACTCATTGATTTGCGCAAGCTTCAGCATTTGAGAATACGCAATGGTATTATGAATCTATTGGTCGTTTGACACATTTATTATTCTTGGAGGATTACAGACGATGAATTTGAATTATCCTGTACCGCCCCCCTCCTGTTCCCCTATACTATTTTGCATATACCGTAGTCATGGTAATGGTTGCTAGGTGAGGCGTCTATTCGTGTGAGCTTCCCATACCTTCTCCGAGACCGCAAAGTTACACAGCTACGAAAAATTACAATTTTGAGATGATTTTTTTCTGGTACCATGAAATTGAATGACAGAGCGACTCTCCATTGAGTTCAGGTGCCGTAGCCAGTCCTTACCACCACCCCTTCCCTTTAAGGCAAATTGTCTGAATACGAAATGTCCTCATGCGTCATCGCATCATGGTGCTCTAAACTGCTTCACAACAGGAGTGATGAAGTTGAAAATTCTAAGAGCAATTTTCCCACATCCACGGTGTATTGAGCGTTTTACTGAAACCGAAACCGTCGGAGTAAACAACTTGAATACATAGTTCGTTTAAAATCGGCTTCTAGCATTCTACAGGCTCGTTTCGATATCTCGATTAAAGGACTGTGTTTATTGACGCACCAACCAATCCTGAAACGATTTTATAGTTTATATAAAAAAAATCATTCAATTATTTTTTTTTATTTTCACGTATCTTACCTATGCCATAATGTTAGTATTTAAGAAAAACGATATATTTTTTTTCTATATGTTTTCATTAAATGTTTTTCTTTCATTTCATCAATCACCGGTTGCATCTAATTGACCCATAGCCTTGCACGATTTGGAAATAAACCCTCATCTTGTTCTATTATGTTGTGATGTAAGGTTGAGTCGCTTCATCTCTTAAAGGTTAGTGGTGATTACAGGACGCGTAATCAAGGCAAAACCGTTGTGAGGTCGCAACAGGTCCAGATCTCGTTTGAGGTCAACGGTTGCTAAAGTGTATCATTGAAAGGAATAATCCACCCTGAAATCACGTTGTTTTTAATAAAAGCAGAAACAGGAAAGAAACATATCAGCGAAGGTTTTATGAAAATCCGTAAAAGGACAAGACATTTACGATTAAATGTTCTTTGAATGTTTCAATGGTGAGAATGTACTAAGAAATACTATTTAAAACTTTTAGAAAAAAGTAAAACTTTCAGTAACACCATGTGGTTGTACAACCACATGGTGTTACTGAAAGTTTATTTTTTTTTCTAAATAGTATTCATTAGTACATTTACGATTGGGTTTTTTTGTATTATTATTTTATTAAGTCACCCGCGAGGTGAGCTTTCATAATGTTGTGTACTATCAAAAAAAAAATGTCGATTGCATCATTTTATCTGTGCATTTGATACATGATTAGAAACACGTTTTTATACACATACCTCTATTGGTGGGAGGATCCTTCATCAAACACAGAAAAGAAGCAATTTATGGAATCTTAAGCACACAACATAATGGGACAGTACCTCGCACGTGACGTCACAAACTTTTCAAGAATCATAACTTTCTATCCTTTGACGAATTTCTATGAAACCTTTACTTATGTTTCTTGTATGATTCTGCTTTTATTGCAACCAATTGAACTTCCGGGTGGACTATCCCTTTAAAGAGACAACTCGTTCCATTGATCATGGAATCCAACATGAATAGGACCTATGGTGACAGCGGAACGGTTGCACCTTGATTACGAGCCCTGTATTTTATATATACGTGACTTCACCACTTAGGCATTGTGTACCTTCAACACTGAGCGTGTTAAAGGTATCTCTTACCTTTAAGTAGTCGGATCAATTAATTAACGCATTAAGTTTTGCCGCAATTGTTGTCTTGGTTGTATCGGTTCTTTTGTTTCTTTCAACGCCATGGACGTATTAGTCCGGCTTGTGATTAATTTATCAAGAATGCATAATAGTATTTAACAAAATCTGCCCGAGGCTGAAACTTCTAGCAGAATAACAGACAATCTTTCACATTGTTTTGGGCAAGGAACGAAAGATGATAGAATTCCCCGCGCTCGTGTCGCACATCCCTCCTTCCTTCCTTTTCCCATGAAGCGTTTTTTAAAAGGGGTATTTTCGTGGATGATAGTTGTATATCTCTGAGCCAACATTATTTTCTGCAACTTCTCTTCACATTTTTGTATCTATCATACACCTCGCTTCCCATATATTTTATCTCGAAATTATAACGATTACAAAAAAAATCCTCCTGTGTGAAAAAAAAATATTTATTACCTAACTTATATTCAAATCATTTTAGTATCATAGTCTAAATATTCTTAAAAGTACGAGAAAACGCATTTAATCGTATTAAAAAAAATAAGTGCAAATAGAATTATGGTGATTTCTTTATTTCTAATGTGCATGGTGTTGTTGTTGTTGTTATTTAAATCACTTACATACATCTTACCTCATGAATGTGAAAAACATTTACATCAGCCGTTACTCTTCTCCTGGTTTTGTAAGAGCCTTTATAAAGCAAAAATCCCTATGGCGGTAAACAATACAAAATCTCTCATCATGTTTGCGCGTTTAGTAAGAAAAAACACGCCATTAGCAAAAGGAACCAGTCACCTAATTAAATCAAAACAAAGGGTTTCTACAGGTCCAGTAATTATACCTATCAAATATAGAGATTTATTTTTACTCAACAAACACCTTACAACCCATGTAGATAAATTAAGGGGGATATATAAAGAGTAATGCACGGAAGTTTAAACACATTATCTTAATGTGATGCGTTAATTAGTAACGTAGTTATACTCGACGGGAATTTCCGCTTTCATGATGATATCCTACGGGAAGGGAAAACAAGGAAACACGGACGTTGCGTACGGCTAACTTACTGTACTACATGAAGTACCTTTCCCAAAACGCGAACGCACGCACTGGTTTAATTGATACCCGCTATGAATAGTTAGCTATGGACAATATCTCATTTGCGCGCGCGCGCGTGTTCACACCTGTATATCTCTAGTAGCTCACCTTTGTTCGCATTGCTCGTTGCATATCCTGGTGTGGACGGAGCAAAGAGTGTGTCTAACTTTATTAATCTCCCGAAATTTTCCCTGCTTTTCAGGGGTTTATTTTTACCGAAAATGCATCATCCTCGAATAGTTCTCTTTCTCCATTTGTTGCTACCAGTCCCTCACCCTTATAAAGGAGTGAAGCTGGTCCTGTCTCATCAGTTTAGGCCTCCCTGGAACTTCAGAATTAGAAAGATAGACCAGCATCATCTCAGATACTTCGACAAATGGTTTCAGCTCTGTGCATCTCATACAACGCATTGTCATACAGCTCTTTATCGTATAGAAAGACGCATCTACTTACAAATAATTAAACATTTTTTGAAGTTCTTCGTTACCAGTTTGCGCTGCTAAAATCGTGGTAAGTGGAAAGGAATGTTTTTTTCCCACTATATAGTTATAAAAATCATTAAGGTTTTTTTTTCCTCCCTCATTCTTTTTCATTTCATTTCATATCATTTCCCAGCTTATTTCTCATGACTATCCTCATTGAACCTACCTGTGCTAGAATAAGTGAGCTGCTTAATAATGTGGTTTATTTTATGCGCATTGTTGGTGGCAAAATATGTGTTATTTCTCGAAGATGTCATAGTTAGTTTTCCCTAAACTTGTTTCTCAAGATGAAAAGCTTTAAAAGGCGTATGACATGAACATTATATCTACGTTCCTAACGTTTTGTTTGATTGGATATGCTTGATGATGTCATTAGGGATATTGTGCAAATGGTGTAATAGATTGAGTTCTTGAAATAGCCATCATGGTTTTTGACGATACAACAATGTGATTCCGATGTCAATGATAATGTATTGTTCGAAAGCATAAAATTGTATCAGTAACTGTTTTTTAAGTAGAAAGATCACATATGAGTATATATCATGAATTATGTATACAGAGAGAGAGAGAGAGAGAGAGAGAGAGAGAGAGAGAGAGAGAGAGATTATGTCATTTATCTCGCGTCCATATAAGTTAAAATGAAATCGTGAATTTTACCTCTGTTTTTATCGATCAAGCAAAATTTGATTGTTCTCAAGTTGAGATAATTTTATGCAAACAAAAGCATATTTTGCGGAGAGAAAAATAATCGTTTTTTTCTTGTTACTCTCCGTAGTGATATGATTATTATATCAATATGTTAGAAAGTGGGCAAAGAAAAAGAGGACTGGCATCATACGTTTTATCATGATCACTCATCTGTCATTAAGAGCAATGTGAGACCAAGGTTGGTAAAAAAAATATTGACATGTAGAAAAGTACAACTCCCGCCTACACATGAAGTGAAGAGGAGTCGAACTACACCCACTCTTTGAAAGATGTAATTATGAAATTGTTGTGAGATCCTCCCTTACTAGAATGTTTACACCAAGGTCGGTCGCCATCCATTGGATACAAAGCAACCACACCAAATTACACTTTTGAATATATCTCTGAGAAATACACATTTCTATATTCATTCAGTCAATTTTATTTACCCAAGATAGTGTCTTGTATAGTAATTCGGACTGTGTCTTTCCAAGATCCCTGCCTTGCAAAACACCATAGGAAATCATAAATGCAGTAATTCCAAAAAACACAGCACATCATAAATATAGTCATGGCAAAACACTCTAAAACATCATGAAAACAGTAATTGCAAAACACTCTAAAACATCATGAAAACAGTAATTACAAAACACCACAGTACATCATAAAAACAGTTATCACAAACATTTGGTAAAACGGCAGAAACGTACTGATACACTGCATGATATTGATAGTACACTCGTCCGGAATGATTATAACTACAAAATATACAGATACATATTGTGTGGAGTAGCATGGCAAATAAGACTAGTTTGTTTTCCATCAGGATACCAATATCACTAGTATTATATGCATGAATAAAACTTTCCACTGTTAAAACTTCCTGCTGAATGCGCACATTATCACGACGATACAAGTAGATCAACCGTGTTTTCATCTGGTTGTTACAAACTACACGTAGTTTGTGATTTTCAATGCAACGCTTCATTGCATCTGAACAAATAGACGTTACCATGACCACGACAATACTGTAGCCTGTGTAAAAGGAGATCAGACTTAATGTTAATGTGATATTTCCAGTCCAAAGTTAGCCTGGATCCCAGGCTGTAGAGTATGTGGACATATCTATAAACTAACCACAACTTCACAACTGTGTTTACATGAAACAATAGAGTCTAGCAACATGATCAAAGCCAGGGCAGCATGCAGGGAAGATTGCTAAGTCTGTGTTTTCAAACGTACTTGTGAAACAGTGGGTAGTCAATTATTATTGTACATTTGTAATTGCGTATGTGTTGACGCATTCCTCAGCCTAGAACCTACACTAGTACAACCTATAGAACGTCGTACATGTACTTATTCTGGTAGAAAAACTCTTTGGTAAACATACTAATTATGTTATCATGGTAGCCCCAAATATTTTTTACACGTCAAATTGCTTCTTTATCAGTTGTCTTTGACATGCCTGTCATCATTGGTCATTAATTCATTCACAGCTTTACAGTTAAGAGAGAAAAAAAATCAAAAAATGATACAAAGTCACCACAAATGCAGCACGCAATATCTCATCTAGTAATCGATGGTAAGAGGAATTTGTGTTGGTGGGAAAATCGTTTAAGTTTTCGAAGCAGGACTAAATTATTACGAGCAAAGTCAAACTCGCAGAGGTCTACATAGATACTAGGTCCCCGTAGCCATGGCGACAGCCAATACACATTCCTCCACTTATACCTGTATACAGACCCTTTATCTTTCTTTCTTCCGGTTTCCCTCTTTTTTTACTTCCTCATTTCTTTGGAATAATATCGTGATGGTACCTTGGTTTTGAATGGTTAGTGAAGTACAGAAGGTCTGCTTTCCGCACGTAAACAAAGGAATTTGCGAGTACATTCATTTGGAAAAAAAATTGACATTGGAAAGAATGGAAGTGAGGGAATATCACTCGCTTTTCTTCCCTCGAGGGATGAATGAGAGAATCGCGAAGGGGAAATCCCTGGTCAACGGGAGAATATTTTACTAATCCGCGGACGTCTGCGCAAGCGCGTGAACTGAAGGACTGAATCGGTCACTGGCTACAATTAAAATAATCCTGATAATCTCTGAAATATTTCTGCTAGCCAGGGTTCTGGGTCTTGTGATGTATTTCTTTTCTATTGTATCATGTATATTGGGCTCACAGGTAAATGTGGATATGAACATGAAAAAGGATGTCCAATCTATGCTTGTATTGCCGATAATGCCTACAGAATGCAAGAGATTCAAGGCTTAACGCACGTGGTTAATATTGCTGAGAACGAAGCGGTTCATCTTCACGTTGTTCACAACATGATACTTTAGCAAACTGCTGAGTATCCCTCTCCCCCTCTCTCTCCCTCTCTCTCCGTCTCCCCCCTCTCTCTCTCTCTCCGTTCTCAGATGGTAGCATTACACTAAGCGCAGCCCCTCCCCCATTCCGCGTTGAGTTGTTGAATTAACCCCCCCCCCCCCCGTCATCCCAACCTCCCCCACCACCACCACCATATTGTTTGCCAATTGCATCTCGCTGTAGACGACCGCCACCGCCTCCCCATAGTTAGCCGATCTCCTTCGTCTCTATACTCTTCATCTTAAGCATGTTAACATGTTAAGGGGATGCCCCAATCATACCAATGCCGTCTGCGTCAAATGTCGTCACCATATCACAATTTATCGCACAATGCACACCTTATTCAGCATTATGTACAATTTCCCCTTTTGCCCATAATCATTTCAGAAGTGAGTTTCACTTTAGTCCGAGATATTTATTTGAAGTGGAATTGTGGCTGCTCGATTGATATTTGACTTGGAAAAACGCACTTCGTCATTTGCTCGCTTGCTCCTAATATCGTCAGTTACCTAAGGACAACAATTATTTTCTTAAATTGGTGTGACGTCTGAACGTATTTCATATTTTTCTCGACCATTTTACAGATGGACCATTCCCAAATCTTTCTACTTCTTACCGGTCTTCTTGCCATGGCCAGTGTTTTCGTCACCGGTATGCCGACTGCAAACCGAACAAACACGAGTGAGGCCGAGTCCAATCCCGGAGATTGCCGAAATCCGTCCGAAGGCTACATGAAGCTGAAGCTCATGGAAAATTTCCTATTCGAGAGCAAAAACGGCAACGTCGATGATGACGTTGATGTTGACGAGGTAATCCCATCCATGATGCACCATGAATCGTCGTCCTCAATCGGCACGGACGAACCGGTGACCGAGAACCGGGATGTTGACGAACGAAGCTACGTTTGTCCTCCAGTTTACAATATAAATTACAGCATAGCGAGGTAAATACGATGTACCCCTGTTATGTTACATGCTCTCTTATTTCGAAATGATACTCTCTGGAATGTTAGGAACAGAGAAAGTTTGCCCTATAACCACACGAGTATATACATTCCGCTGATGCATGTGATCAACATCATATGGGTAATTCTTGCCGAATTCTATATTTTTTGGCTATAGTAACTGTTTGGCAAATACTCTGAATTAATTAATACATTTATTACCAACACACATAGTTACAAATCGTCACATCGATCACAATTATACTTACTTTGGTGATAGGATCTAGAGCACACGGCAGTCAAACTTTGGGATCCATGAGCCCAGTTAGATTATGATCCTGTCTGAATTTTGATTTCATTCTTCTTCAGCCTAATTATTCTCCTCATTGTCTAAATAAAAAGAATGTAACCTCTTTAATGAACGAGTCACATAACTCGTGATAATATCATATTTCATCTCCCCCTCCCCTTACTTCCCTCAGGTACCCTGACGTTATCAGTGAAGTGACACACTGCAAGTGCAGCTCATGCCGCGCCTTCCCGCCCAGGTCAGACCACACCGACACTTCCCCGCACCGACCCCGCTGGGGCAGCTGCCAGGTGATCCGTCGCCCAATCACGGTGCTGCAGCGGACCGGCAGCTGCAAGGATGGCGTGTACGAATACGCAGCCACTCAGATAGAAGTGGGCGTGGCATGTGCGTGCTCCCTGAAGACACGATTCCAACACGTTCAGCCCTCGGAGTGAAGTGATAAAACCACGCACGCGTGAGACAAATTTTTGTTGGATGTAGAATAGAATAGTATTTATATATTTAAAGTGAAATTTGAAAGTGAAGAATATTTTATTTAAGGTCTGTAATATTTGATGTGATGTTATATAAGCACTTATAATAACTTAATGTTTATTATGCGCTATGTATGTGAAATTATCATTATTAGGATGATTAGTATTCACCCGGTAAAGGAGAAACATTTGCAGGGTACTATTGCATCAACTAACATATTGAAAATCATATCACTTTCCACCCCACCCCTCTCCCAAACTCAAGAAAAATAATTTCAAAAGATAAGGAAGTCACGAATGTATTAATCTGACGTTCGTGAGGGAATAAGAGCTCTATTCACTGAAAGAAATGAAAGGTGGACTGTTTTTTTTTCTAAAGAATGTTTTTGTTAAACTAATCAAAACAATGAACACACAATTCGCTTCTACTGCAAAAGTAATTCAATATTTAAAAAAAAGTGCGTTGAGTTTTCTTTCACAATCAACGGCTTTATTGTATTCATATCATCGGTTACTCTGTGATAGATCGTCGGATGGAGAGGATAATTTGGAACATTTCAAAATGATTTACTGAATAATTTGAAGACTCCTTCCTCGTTAACTTAGAAGAACACAATATAAAAGTAATCTATTTTGTACTACTATCGTACTAATTAGTCCTAGTATAAAGGCCTGTGTGAGAACGGTATTTTACATAGTATTGTACCGACTCAAACGCAGCCATGATCACTATCGTTGCATCTATGATTATGCTCATATTGATTTTTGTCTTCATTTATTTGACATCCCGAATGCTCGCACTCTTTTTATGCTGAGATGGAATTCACTTACTTGTAGTTGCTATGAGGAGGCAGGACTTTCGAGAAGGGTGTTTAATTCATGTGTGTTCTTCCTTCAGTCCTGCTATACAACTACATCACTTTATATATTATGTAATCTATGCGTATTTATTGTGAGAAAATTCCGATAAAGTCCAGTGTAAGGAATATGTATATCTTATAGGAGTATATTCTCCAACATCAATATAAAAACACGCGGTAATGCGTCGTTGAAATGTAGACTACTATGTAGTCCTCTTCTTATTATTATAGTAAGTACCTGGTCCTATATCAGAACTATATGAGCATGTGTATACTATGTATACACAGCTTGAACACAAATTTACCGAAAAACCTACATATCGTAAATAAAATCATGGTTCTTATGTATGACTATCTAGTTTATTTGTCATAACATCATGTTGCATATTATAAAGTCAGTCGATTTGTATTGTGGTATTAAAGTTATAGAACAGTTTCCCCCGCCTTGAAAAAAACGCCTGTCACATGAATGGAAATACATGTATAAGTGACATGTTTTCTCTCCAAGAACATAATGATAATGAGGCGTGGGTGGAGGATTATCATCATAAAGAGAGATATTATATTTTGTGATCAGATGATCACTGATGGTCATCCTATAACTAATTTATGATTCATGATTATAGATCATACCTTCATTCTTCCATCTCCAACTGTTCGGATAGCATATTCTTATCTGAATATAAACTGTTATTTAACCGTTAAAAGTTATTTAACAAGCCTGTGGTATAACACCATAATTTCCATTGACCGTAAAACAGTGATGTAATACTTTTTAACATATCTAAAAATGTTTTTATACATATTCATATGTAGGAATATACCAAGATACTAACTAAACGTATGATATGTATTTATTATAATATTTTACCGTAAACTAGTGGTGCCATACTCTCGAGCCCCAACATGCCATGAAGGATTCAAGTGCGTTGTATATGATGTTTTGTTTTTAAATGTTTGGAATCACCGATTCTCTTATCCTGTTACCATGGTTACCCGTGTCATGTACATTACATAACATGTTGACACTCCATCACTCCGACACATATTATATATGTGATGTCCATATGATATACTTAATTATTTATTCAACTATTTAGTCAAACAGAAGTGATACATTACCCGTGTCATGTACATAAAATGTTAACACTCCATCACTCCGACACATATTATATGATGTCCATATGAAGTATTTATTTATTTATTCAACTATTTAGGCAAACAGATGTGATATATTATGGACAATACTAACGCATTTATCATGTTTATGGGAATCATCTACGCTTTGATTTGACACGTTGAGTCAGTAAACATAGTGATACATTTTGGATTTGTTTTTATCAAGCAAAGCATTATACCAATAGAAGCTCATGTAAGTGATACACACTGTGAAAGTAATTCCAAATTTAAATGGCTCTGCAACAAAATCGCAACCATTCTGTAATTGTGTTACATTCTGTAATTGTGTATACATTCTCTAATTGTATTACTGTTTTCATTACTAATATTATAATGGTTGTTAATTTGGTAAATATGTAGTTGCTCTAAACTTTTGTTTGTTTTTTCTATCCGATACATAAATAAAACTGTTTGACATTGTCTTCAACTGCAACTATATGATAGAATATTGTTTGTATTACAGTCGGGTCTCGTGAGGTTGATCGATGGCTTGCAAAATCGAACGATATATATATATATATATATATAGAGAGAGAGAGAGAGAGAGAGAGAGAGAGAGAGAAAGAGAGAGAGAGAGAGAGAGAAAGAGAGAGAGAGAGAGAGAGTGGGGGGGGGGGTGGGGGGGGGGGTTGGAGAGAGGGGTGGGTGTATGGCAGTTTGGTAGGGTTTGTCTATTTACATATACATGTACATGTACATGCGATTATTTGTGTTATTTGTTGTACGGTGTATAGCTAGTTTCACTCTCTGTCTCTCTCTCTCTTCCCCCCCCCCCCTCTCTCCCCCCCCCCCCCCCTCTCTCTCTCTCTCTGTCTCTCTGTCTCTCTTTCTCTCTCTTTTTCTCTCTCTCTCTTGTTTCCTCTCTCTCTCTCTCTCTCTCTCTCTCTCTCTCTCTCTCTCTCCATGTCTCTCTCCCTCTCGCCACATCAAATAATACAGAGCGGAGTGATGGTGACGTAGAATTGGTTTCACAGTTTTAATACGATTCACTTTAACATGATATAAAACACAATATATGATATAATACTTTAATGTTAGAATGCTCCATCGTATTTTTGTATTATGACTATTACAATATTACACAAACTGTTTACTGTACAATGTACATGTCATGTAGATCTATAACCATATGTTATATACAGTTTATCAGCCTATGCCATATACGGTGTTATGTTTTTAACGTAAAAGCAGCTACGTTCACTGATGTACTGTATATGCAAATATGATTCTGTAATATATTCTAATCGAATTGAGAAGACAGATCATGTAGAAAACAATGCACACTAGTTGCAGACGTAATACATACAATTCTTTTCAATCAAATTTATTAATTGATTCTCATTATTTAAGTGGGTATGTGGAATACTGAATTATCCTCATTGCCCTCAGCAAACTGTATCAATAACCTGTGTTTCCTCTTCTTTTTTAACTGTTAACGTGATTAACATATATTTATTGTGACAGGTGCATTATATTTGTGAAGTCGTGTACGCCTACTTTAGCGAAACATGAACATTGTATTTGCAAAGATGCCTTTGCAAGATAATACATTATACATATTACATGTACAAGTCTCGTAATAGTAACATAGATGCAAAATAAGAACATACTATTTCCCGGTGTCCAAACTGGTACGGTGTTAAGATATGATTTACGAAAATATACCGTACCATGTTTACAACATTATAAAGTAACTCGATTGAACACATAACCAATAGGATAGATGAGCGCTATCTAATGGC
Source organism: Arbacia lixula (assembly GCA_963669155.1). NCBI lineage: Eukaryota > Metazoa > Echinodermata > Echinoidea > Arbacioida > Arbaciidae > Arbacia > Arbacia lixula. The sequence goes on along the minus strand of OZ022586.1, from coordinate 17,868,845 downwards.
ACAATCATTATGAAGCGACACAACCAGGAAATTATGTAACATACGATTTTGTTCAACATTCTTAAAAAATGTATACAATTAAAAAGATACAAATTGTCAGCCATCTATCCATTTAAACGACAATACACTAAATTAGCTACATGTAGTATACTAAGAAAACATCATCATGATCATGAACCATGTTAACTGTCAAGTAGACATTGTTTCTTTTCTGATATGTCTGCCAGAATCAATTCATTCTGCAACCATTGGGATCACAGTGTCATCGTTGATGACAGGTTCGACGTCTCGCTGATCCTCATCGATGACCACCGAACTCTGATCCTCTTCCTCTGGTCGTACTCCTGGCCGATCTCCATTGCATTCAGCGTGCCCCTTTCCTCCCTTTCCGACTCTCTTCCACCCGTAACCGCAGGGGTTTCCCTTCCGATGACGACGATGAGACGCATCGCCTCTGAAGTCACCAGTAAACTGCATCCAAGCTGGCGGTAGATCTCCGCGGACGTCATACATGGAGTCGATGTCACTGCCAAACATCGCGCACCCCCCCTGTCGGAACCGTGGCAGCTTGGCCCGCAGTTTCCAGGCTTTCTTGTTCGCCTTATGCCACTGCTTGAAGATCTTTCGGAATTTGCGATAATCGTTGCCATGGTGACCGTGGAAGTGATGGGGGCCATGGTGATGACGATGAGGGTGGTGATGAAGCGGAGGTCCGTGCATCCACATCCCGCGTCTGCCTTTGCCATGCTCATTTCCGTGAGGACCGTGGTTGCAATGATGACTATGGTGACGGTGATGCTGGAGTCCACCACCTCTTGTACATTCTCCGTTGTTCTGGTGACGAGATGGAGACGCTGAGAACAGCTCGGTGTTTTCTACATCGTCTCGCTTATTTGGACGTTCGGAGCTAGATTTACCACCTGGCTGGCACAGTTCTGGGTGAAGGTCAAGCATGGCTTCCTCCGCCACTTCGTCCATGGGTCCGACCTCCGCCTCGTTGTCGCTGCTGCTGCTACACGATGAGCTGCATGCACTGCGGCTCCTGTGACATCGACCACCCCAACCACGCCCACGATGTCCGAATCCTCTTCCTCGACCTCCACCGCCGCCACATCCCCTCATATCTCTTGGAATTAGACCCCATTTTGGATTCATCATCATCATGGACATCATTTGTCTTCTCCAACCACGGCCGCCACCGCCTCTGCCTCCGTGCCCCATCCTTCCAAATGGTGATGGACAACCTTGGAAGTATCCACCCTCGATGTCATCAACGCCTGCTTCGCTGTTGGGTTGGTGTTGGGCGCTTTCCCCGTTGTCGCCGACGTCGTGGGAGCTCTCCGCCCGCTCTTTATCTGCCTCGTTATCAGGTTGATGCTGAGCGCATCTGTCTTGACCACCGAAGTTGTGAGAGCTCTCAGCCTGCTCTTCATTGAGACACAAACCACGCCCGCGATGTCCGAGTCCTCTTCCTCTACCTCCACTACAGCCACGTCCCCGCATACCTCCTGGAAATGGACCCCATCTCGGATGCATCATCATCATGGACTTTAGTTGTCTTCTCCGACCACGGCCAGAGCCACCTTGGCCTCCGCGCAACATCCATCCAAATGGGGATGGACAACCTGGGAAGGAACCACTCTCGAAGTCATCAACGTCTGCCTCGTTATCAGGTTGATGCTGAGCGCATCCGTCTTGACCACTGGCGTTGTGAGAGCTCTCAGCCTGCTCTTCATTGAGGCCCAAACCACGCCCATGATTACCGAGTCCTCTTCCTTTCCCTCCACCACCGCCACGTCCCCGCATACCTCCTTGAAATGGACCACATCTTGGATCCATCAACATCATCATGGACATCATTTGTCTTCTCCGACCACGACCGCCACTGCCTCTGCCTCCGTGCCCCATCCATCCAAATGGGGGAGGACAACCTTGGAAGAAGTCTTTTTCGAAGTCTTCGACGTCTGCCTCCTTGTCGGGTTGGTGTTGGGTGCTTTCTTCGTGATCGCCGACGTCGTGGGACTTATCCGCCTGCTCTTCATAGCCATCTGGATCTCCGTGTTCACGCATACTCCTGTCTCGTTGTGAAGTTCAGATTAAATCGAGCAGTGAACTGCACAGTAATATCATAGGCACAGCAGAGCTTTTTATTTCAACAGTCGAGATACAGTGTGATCTTAACCAAAATCTCCTGTTTTTTAAAAACTGTACAAGGTGTCTCAATCAGTATATTGCTTTCCAGAAACAGAGACAGTGATCATCAGGTTATTCTGCAAGCTGTAAAGCTGTAAAAACACGGATTCGCAAGTAATGGCAAAACCGAAAATACACGGCTGCATTTATACGTTTCAGGACTGTGCAACGTACGTAGGCACAACGTTGCATCACATGATTATGTTGTCTTTGTTTAACGCACACGTTTACGAAACGTACTGTCCCGTGCCAGTACGTTCCATTCCACTACCAGCAACTCAACGTAGCTTCGACGTTGCATTATGACGTAAGAGCCCCATATAACTCACAATTCTATTATCATGTTTATGTGGATAGTGCTCCGGATATGTGTCATCTAATTACAATGGTCAGTTTCGAAACGTTCTATTCCGTACTGTGCTGGTAGGCTATGTCATTTACGCCCTCTGCTTTCGTACATTTCTTTTGTCAATATAATGCACACGACGGTGTTATCATTCCTATTCAAACACATCGCAGTTAATGTTCATACTGCACATGTCACACATCGTAATAAAAATAATTCAAAAGAAGGAAGGGATATACAAGGAGGGAGAGAGAGAGGGGGGGGGGGTGCACTTACGAGTACACATAGTAACACATAATTTATACCTGCCTCTTTTTTTTGTAATAGTCAGAAAGAGAAATATCTCTCTCTCTCTCCCTCTCTCACTCTGTCTTTCCAATTGTCCGATTCTTTCAACCCCTCTGAGAAATGGTAAGAAAGTTATGTATATATACATATCTTTCTATCTATCTATCTATCTATCTATCTATCTATATATCTATTTTATCAATCTATATATATACGTATAGATAGAGAGAGAGCGCGAGAGAGAGAGGGAGAGAGAGAGAGAGAGAGAGATCAAAATTATTCTCTCCCACCCCTCTATTTCCCCTTGTATTGATATATTGATATAATGCTCTGTGGCTACATAATCAAAACGCCCTCGAGTTATCAGTATATTCAACGGCCACGCAAAAAGCCATGAAGCAGTGCGCGTATGTACATGGAATAGTCCGTTTTGAACCTTTGAACCTTGTACTCGGCACATACTCATCCGGAGCAATCAATATACACTGTAATAGGAGCTCGAGATATTTCGGGCGCTGACGTCATAATGCAACGTCGAAGCTACGTTGAGTTGCGGGTAGTGGAATGGAACGTGCTGGCACGGGACAGTACGTTTCGTAAACGTGTGCGTTAAACAAAGACAACATAATCATGTGATGCAACGTTGTGCCTACGTTGCACAGTTCTGAAACGTATAAATATAACTGTGTCTTTTCGGATTCGCCAATTACTTGCGAAGCCGTGCTCCAAGAATGTCAACACTTTACAGCTTGCAGAATTACGCGATGATCGCTGTCTCTCTTTCTGGAAAACAATAAACTGAGTGAAAGCAACTCATACATCAAGAAAAACCTACGAAATTACGAGGTTTTGCATTTAATATATATACCACACTATAGACCGCTGAAATATATAGCTCTACGTTGTGATACAAATCACAAAGTAGTGTACGGTACATAATCTGCCTGGAGGCTGCAGTATGCGTGATCACGGAGATTCAGTTGCCAATGATGAGCAGGCGGAGAGCAGATCTCATGACGTCGGCGATCAGGGAGAGAGCGCTCCATACCAACCCGACGAGGCAGGCTTCATTGATGACTTCGAGGGCGGATATTTCCCAGGCTGTCCACCCCCATTTGGATGGATGGGACGCGGAGGCCGAGGCAGCCGTGGTCGGAGAAGACAAATGATGTCCATGATGATGTCGATGCATCCAGGATGGGGACCTTTCCCTGGAGGCCTGCCTGGGCGAGGCGGCTGTAGAGGTGGAGGTCGAGGAAAAGGATTCGGACATCGAGGGCGTGGTGGGGGCGGTCAACGTTCTCGACAAGATGACGGTAGCCCCGTGACATCGATGACAGATCGATTCGTAGACTGCCGCCTGGATGAACGATGTCACAGACTCCGCAGAAGCCGCAGTAGAAGCAGCTCATCTTCATCGTCATCGTCGACTAGCAGCAGCAGCAGCAACAGTAGTAGTAGTGAGAGCGACAACGAGGCAGAGGTCGCGCCCGAGGTTGAAGTGGCGGAGGAAGCTATGCCTGACGCTCCCGGAGAGTCGAGCTCTAAGCGTCCAGATAAGCGACCCGATGCAAAAGACACTGAGCAGCAATCGTCGTCTCCATCTCGTCACCATGGCAACCGAGAATGTAGAAAGGGGCGTGGCCACAGGCATGGTGGTAAGCATCACCAGAGATAAGGGACGGCAGATGGGGAATTCAATAGGTTCACTCACCCGTGACAAGTGAACAATGGAATCGAATTAGCATAACAAAGGGAAGGTGTCGTAGGAGGATAGGTTTTCAATAGGGGTTGATTTGCATAACAAAGGAAGGGTATGTTGGAAAGACAGGCTTTGAATAGGGGGTTGATTAGCATAACAATGGGTTGGACCTCTAGGAAGAGAGGTTTTCAATAGGAGGCGACTGTATGAATATGCATGACGTTGAAAGAGTGTTCTGGCTTTGAAAAGGGGTTGATTAGCATAACAAAGGGTTGGATCTCGAAGAAGAGAGGTTTTCAATAGGAGGAGACTGCGTGAATATGCATAATGTTGAAAGAGTGTTCTGGAAAGACAGGCTTTGAATAGGAGTTGATTAGCATAACAATGGGTTGGATGTCGAGAAAGATAGGTTTTCAATAGGAGGAGACTGCATGAATATGCATAACTATGGAAGAGTGTTTTGGAAAGATGATGAGGCGATACGATTAGCGTAACAAAGGGAATGTATGGATATTCACGATGTCGTAACGTTTCCAGGCCAACGAATCAACAAATACTGATGTGAAAAGGGAGATGAAGAGAGATGTCATTGTTTTCGAGTTAAATTTAGAACCGAGGAAACTTTAAACAATGAAGAATTATGAATAGTTGCTAAAGAACGTGAAACGTAGCAACGTTGTTTATATCAAACATAGAAAGTGTTATATAAGTCGTTCTTGTCTTTGGATTGGTTCATCATGTCGTGACGTAGGAAAATAGTATTCCTTGATAGGTTAAAAGGTACACGTAATTTCATGCATAGCAACGAAGGGTAGACTTATAAGCGCGAAAGTCAAAATTTCCATCATTTCTTGACAAACCACCTGCGCAACCAGACGAACCTCTACGTTCAATAAACCGTAATGGACAGCTATGAAAATGTCGACATTTCGCTGGCCAAAGCTAGCCTTTCGGAAGAGGAGATTAACAACGGATGGAAAGTGGGCTACAGCGAGAGGGAGAAAAGAATCTATTTTTTTAATCCTACAACGTGTATTACGCAGTGGGAGAGTCCGTCCAACGGGTTAAACACCGACGACGGTACCATCGAAGCACCACCCTCGTTAGAACAGAGACCCGTTCTACCGGACTTTCCTAAGGGGTTGATCCCTCCACCAACCCCTAAAGCTGCCAAGTACACGAAAGACATCTTTGACTTCTCCGATGCAGGGACACCACCCAACACACCATCGACATCGATGAAGAGAACGTTAAACGAGGTGAGTAAAGTATTCATATATTAAGTCAATATCTTGCTGATTCATTCCTTTGCATATATCAAGTCTATCATTTACGTTAGAGATTTCAAGAATGTATGCCTTACATGTAACTATGTGAAATGATGAATAACGCGAAGTTTTTTTTTTTTATCTCTTTTAAAACTTGCAGACCTTCCCTGAAGCCGAAGATCATGGAACGATGAAGAAGGTCAAGAGGGGTCTCACTCTAAAGATGCCTAAACAGTTGCCGCGGTTGGAGGAGGTGGACCATTTCCCCGATGATGTCCATGCAGTACCACTTGGCGGTAAGCGATATGCCGTTGTTAAGACATTTAACAAAACGGTGTACATAAACGTACGAGAATATTACCATCTCCAGGGTACAAAGCGGATGATGATGGCTGGACGCAAAGGGATCAATCTCACTATAGAAAATTGGAATCGACTTTCTGACGCCATGATCGAAATTAATACGGCCATCAATGAACAGAGCAAGAAACTCCAACGAAATTAAAGGTGATCAGAATACCCTCGTCATTACCGTATATACGCTATATTGTATACAGAATATACATGTGGATATATCGTTTTATATCTTTCATATAGATGACTGGAATCGAGCGCTAGCGTTCATTGAGGGATTCTTATTAATAGAACTGTTTGCTGAGATATGCAGACTCATGATTCCCGGCCCCGATGGATGCGACGGATGCGATCACAATTATCCAACATCGTACCATGCTTGTCAGAACTATAAGATGCCTTACCACTGGAATAAGGAACAAATTGCAAAGTATATGGAAAAGGGCGAAGATAGATTTTATGTTAGATTATTCAATGGCAAATTATGGAAGAAATGGGAATTGTTTTTCAAACATGTAGTGGATAAATCTTTCCCTATTCGTAATGTTTTGTATAAAACTTGGCTCGAGCAAATCCTCGAGCGACTACCTAAACATGTAACAGATGTAGATTTTTTTCTTGAATCGTATCAATTATGGTATGAAAAATGTCTCGATGTAGATTATGTAACATTACAAGATGTTGTAGATGTGTACAACACGAATGAGGGGGGAAATGGACATCGTACATTCAACGAAGAATATTATGACACATACGGTGACCTCTATGAAGTAGATTTTGAAGAAGAAGAAGAGGGGGAACAGAAGTAGTAGTAGTACAAAGAAGATTGACTCCATGATCCATTCAACATTTCAAAATTATATAATCTTTGTTTATTATATTATTGTCATATTATACTCGAATTGCTTAATGTACATAGATTCAAATTAAACGTTTGAAGTGTAAAATGTCTAAATAAATCAGTCTGATGTGGTTCTTTATTTTGGTTGTATCGTGCGAATGATGGAATGCAGAAAGATGACTATGAAGATGAGATGAATTATGATGCATTGATGATGATGATAAGGAGGATTGTGATGCAGGGGTGAAGATGTTGATGTAACGATGGATAACGAGTATTTGGTTGTGATGGTCGATAATGATGATGTTTAATGAGTGAGAGAGTGAGTGAGAGAGAGAGAGTGAGAGAGAGAGAGAGAGAGAGTTAAAGCATAGTACGTTTATTTCCCTAAGTAAGTACAAATACATACACTGACGCATAAATAAAGAAGCATGGACATCAAAATACAGTATTTACAGAATTTTATTATTTTTTTTGTTCACAGCAATCGCACATCAAAATAATACTACTACTATCATTTATACATATCAAAGAAAAACTTTATGAGCTCTGGTAATGTTGAACTTGAATCTATCGCAGAGCCTTGGATATTTGATTCATTATAAAATCAGTCTGTTGTACGGGTCTATCGAAATGGTAATGCATTTTCACAAAGTCTCGGACGTAGTAGTCATTCGCATCTGTATCGATTGAAAACTGGTTGACAATATCCATCATGCTGTATCCACGTACGCGATGCGTCAAGAAGAAGATGACGTATTGTCCACACACGGTTGAGAAATCTCCCTGAAGTTTCCGGGTATTCCACATTGTATGGCCCTTGGTATGTCTTCTCAAAAATGTTCTGATGGTTGAAGTATAGGGTGGCATACCGTATGAGTCAAAATACTCTGAATGGCCACGTTCATCAAAATAAATAGCGATCCAATGACTTCCAGGTTCGTGAGAAGGGTCGAGGTTGATCACGTAAGCCGATGGTCTAGGTACCAATCCTTTTCTTAGAAGATCGGATGGATAAACGCCTTTAAATACTCCTCTCGTAGCATTGTCATTAGTCAAGACACGTTCAATGTCCGCAGCATTCATCTTGAATCCCTTCACACCGAGTAATCAAAGAGGATGTTGCGAGCTCTATCTATTTCCAGTATGTTGTCGAACTCTGCATAGACGATGATGTTGACTCCACTTGGAATGCTTTTCCTGAAGTGCATCTCTAGACGAAGATTTCCTTGCTTCTTTAGGTTGAAGTGCTGGCCCGATGACAAATCTGGAGAGAGATCAAAGGCATAGAGTGCGTAACCTCTGTCGTAGTCCTCTCGACTGATGTTATTTCCAGAGTCTTTGAACATTTTATCCGTTCCTGAGAAGAGTGTCTGGTAGGACCTGATGGAACTTAATCCTGGAACGAGACCGTATTCTGGTGTGAGGGGTTTGAATGGGACTTGTGTTCCATCAACGTAGAGGGAGATGTAGTTTACATCAAAGTTTTGAAAGTTGTACGGGTTGAGAGTGTAGTTTCCGCTGAATGCCCTATTGTCCACGCAGCCAATGATGAGACGTTGAGGTATCTGTCCAAGGAAGAGATGATCTTGCTGCAACGTCAGTTCTCCCTGGGGTACCGATAGGACCTTGCACATGACACGGCGTACAGGATACTTGGCAGTTCCTCTTTCCAATGCTTTACCATGTCCAAGCATGACAGACGGGGAGATTTTAACTTTTCTGACGAAGAGGGAACAATCCTGAATGACGACTTTGTAAGAAGGCTGTGTGCTGGATGACATGAGACAGAATTCCTCCTTGCTCCTTATCAGCTTCACTCGCAGGTCGACGCCATTTAATAGATGTTTGGGTTGGAAGAAGAGGTCGCAATGGAGCGGTCCAGTCAGCTCGAAACTGTTTGACCCCTTGATGTAGACGTGTCTCTTTTTCAATCCATGGTTAACATCATTACCCGCTTCGAGTGGGTTGGCTTGGTCCATGTGACCAGGCGTGTCTTTGAAGAAAAGAGCGGAAGTAAGTTGGCTTTCTTTAGCTTCGGATCCATATTGGAGTAGACTCTCGAGCATGGCGCGATAAGGATAGGTGGGTGTCGAAGGCGTGATCACACGATCGTTGAGACTAACATCCACTTGAGAGAAGAGGGAGTGTAGAAAGAGATTTACAGGGGCAACCTGATCCTCCGCTACCAAATTTGTCCCATCGTGATGGACTACCTTGGCTTTAACATAGATTTGTGTCTGAGAGAGATCCAGGTATTCGGTTCCAGATCCGGAAATATGAAACTCTATGGGACCTCCATCGGAAAATTGAGCGAGAGGATGGTATTCTACCCATTGTCCATGTTCAATACTGGTCTGTGTAGGAGGAACTGTGAAAAGGTCCAACTCTGATTTGACGCATTCGCATGAATCGTTGTGTACAAAGGCCATGGTTATCGTCTATCTGGATGCTTATAATTATCAAAAATGTCCGGAGTTCTTGACTTGGTGATGGTTCGTGAACGACTGCCTGGACGTCTGACTGGTTTTCTTCTTTTATTCGCAGTCATGGCTCGCCCTTTCTTCATGTTTCTACGATGTGATTGGGCAGTTCGACGTCTCTTCCTCGGAGATACCCGTTCCTCTTCATTTTTACCGAGGCGTTCACTCAGAGTTCCGGCAGCATAATCTATCCCAGCATTCACCATTTTTCGTGCCAATGATTTAGTTCCTTTCTTCAATGCCTTTTTAACGACAGCTTGGGTTCCTCTTTTTACCAAGGGTTTTATGAAGGGGATGGCAGCTCGAAGTCCTCTGGCTAGTAAACCTCCAATCCCAAATCCCTGCTGAGTCACACCTCCCGTGAATACAGGCATTCCGCTTCCAACTTGATGCGTATAGTAATCGGTATAAACCTGGGGAGAAACGTAATGTGGTGACGTCATCCTTCACTCTCTGGTTATCTCGACAGCGAGGGAGCGCTCTTTCTAAGATGTAGTTTGACAACGACTCTTCCGCGTTGAAATGGGATTCTATTACCCGTGGCATCCCTTATATCGATCTCCATCACGTTGAAAAGTTTCTTTGAGACTGGAAGATAATGCGGGACTTCAAAATTGACGGTCACGTCCTTGCCATGTTTCTCCTTCACTTGCACAACACGTAGTAGCGGAGCTCGTGTGTCTCCTACAATTTGATGCTCAACAATATCCGAATACACGTACAAGGCGTGAATCATCATCATGTCAACGGGTAACTTAGCTTCTAATGGTCCCATCATCGAAGACCCTTCGGCAAAACCCAACATGGCGGCTATCCCTCCTACCAATTTAACCCTATAAAAAGGGTCATGCGTGAGTAACTTCACAGTGCTGGAATGTGGATTGTACTCAAATTCGACAGCCCTTCGTAGTTCCTTCGGTACGACTAGCGTCAGCAATGTTCGAATATCGCTGTAATAACCGTTTGGAATGCGATGTTCTTCCCAGCTCTCTCCAGCGGTGGCCGAATAGAGAATCCTGGATTCTTGGTATAAGTTATGAATGTTGAACCAACGATTTGGATAGTGCATCTCCACTAGCCCCGCCTCCCAGTTTCCCTCCAGTAAAACTGTATAAGGGAGTTTAACCTTAAAATGTGCCAAGGTGTTATCCGGATAATCATCGAGAGAACTGTTACTTGGTAAGGTGAGGTAAAAAGATGATGCTGTTGTCTTAGCCATGATGAATCAACTAATCAAGTTTGATTTAGGTTGTTCTCTTTTATTACAAACCGACAATGTCAGTGACATAGCTGTTGAACTTTTCAGGATACCCCCACCACTTCACGAAATATTCAGTCACCTTTCCTCTCTTTCGAGTATGTAGAATTCGTTCAATCTTGTAGATGTCATCATTGGGTGGAACAACACGTTGCAATTCTTCTTCGTAAAAGGTTCCATCAATACGTTCTCCGTTGTAATCTTGGACTCTGTAAACTACGGGTCTCCGTCTTACAATATGAGACACGGTGAAGATCTCCTCCGTCCATTTGGGAAGGTAGCCTTTTCTGAAGATTTGCGTTGCCATGGAGAGTCGAACTTTATCTCCCACCTTAAATTTCTGTTTCTTGTACATGACGGTGGACCTGTCTCCGTACAGGGTTAACCAGACATCCTTTTCGTTGGTAGCTTTCACAGCCACGGGAGCTCGTCCAATGCTGGAATGCTTCCTTTTGTTATATGCAGACACCAGTTTTTGAAGTACCCCTATGTACTTGCGAGTATTTTTGCTGGTGAAATATTTGAACATCTTGCCTTTGAGAGTCTTGTTGAATCTTTCAGCGACACTCGCTTTTGTTGCTTCATTCTGGGCTGTAAAAAACTGGATACCATTCTCTTTCAGTAACTGTTGAAAGGGTTTGTTTATGAATTCTCCCCCTTTGTCCGACTGTAACTTGTGAGGCTTCCGTCCTTCTTTCAGTATTTGTTGAAATGCCTTGACGAGCGTTGGGCCCTTTTTATCTTTGAGAGGAATGACCCAGGCGTACTTGGAAAATATGTCGATACAGGTCAAGAGATATTTAATGCCTTTGTTTTCGCGTGAGAAGACCTGCATATCCACCAGGTCCACCTGCCATTGATGATCGATGCCATACACTATAACTCTATTTCTTTTGAAACGTCGACGTAGGGGTTTATGTAGGGTATATGTCGGTTGTTCCATCAACCATCTCTGCACTTGTTCCCTGGTGATATCTTCCTTTATTTTTTTCACTGCCCGGTAAACAACATCGACACCACCGAAACCCGCGGGATGTTCGGGATCGTAGTACACCTTTCTTAGGATGTCCTCCATCTACCGTTTCTCTCACTTGTATGTTCACGTTTCCTTTACAGCAAGCCAATGCACATCGAATCCGTCTCAGTTCAAGCCTCCAAGTAGGAGGCCAGCAACCCATGTTGTTTCTTATCCGAAGTTCTTTGAAATGAACAGATTGGTAAAAATGCTTGGATATATCAATAGGAAGTCCAGCGTGGTGAGGTCTGGCGTTTGACGCGACGTCTCTTCCTAGGAGGAAGGTGATCCGTTGAAGCAAACAGTTCACGTTCATGAAGACTTTCCCCCGTCTTAGTCCGCTTCATTGTTTCGGGAGAAGATAAGAGATGAGACGAATTCATTAGTTGCTGTATAAATTTCCATCTGTCTTCATTTCCTATTAGTTCCCGGGGAGGGTGCGATGTAGCCAGAGCTTGGGCAAATGTCTGCCATCCTCTTGGAGAATACGACTTTCTCTTCCTCAATACATCATTGACAAGATCCACAACATGCGTCCCTTCTACAATCTTTCCTCCGAACTCCAATTCTCCTTTCTCGTTAAAGTTTACAGAGGGTGCCCCTTCTACAAGACGCATGAGCTGTTCAGCTTTTCGTACCAATGTTTTAGGAACGCTATCTTTCACCCTCTGTGTCCACGACGATGAGGGGGGAGGAATAATCGGGTCTGACGAATGACGTTGTGACGATTGAGTCAGAGGGCTTGGGGAAGCTTCTACGGTGACAGCCAAAGGTTGATTGAGTTTTTGATGCATATTGATATACCCCATTAGAGCTTGTTCATAGAGTTTGGCTCTCTCATCTTTCGGAATATCTCGACGACGTAGGATGGTCTGCATCTGTTCATCCAACCCCGACAGGCCTTGGTAGGTAGGATTGAGAGTCTGCTGATGAGAAGTATGCATTTGTTGAACGGTTTCATGAGGTACCAATACCATCTTCTTTGCATATTGCATGGTCATTATTTCTTTGTACGTTGTTGTCGTCTGCGTTGAATACTTCGACGGATACCTCGGATGGCAAAATCCCCCACCAAACTGGCGACAATGGGAGCAATCAGCGCGGGTAAAAATCCCCCCTTCTGATTCAGCAGCCTTTTCTTCTTTTTACTTAGTGCAGTTTTTCTGTTACACAGACTCCGTAAGGTGTGTTTGTGACAGCGCAGCTTCTGTTTCTCTTTGTTGGAGAGAGAAACGTTACCATGGAGAATGTTGAGGGCACATTCACACAGGGTCTCGATCAAGTCCTTTTTTGCTCCTTGCAATACCCCTTTTCTTTGTACTGGACTTCCACCTGCCAAGACATGTAGATAAGGAGCGTTCTTCCTCAACCTCTGAGACATGTCGAATGAAAAGATGCGTGCATTCACGTTGTTTTATATTAGGAGAGTGATGATGGAGCGTTTGATACCTTTATTTTTATACGATGACAGAATGCTCGCCAATCATTTCATGACATATACCACATTTTTCTCGTCGGGAAAGATATTTGTGCGCAAACGAATTTGCTCGTCCGTGTCTGGCTTTAGGTCTACCATGAGGTATCCATATGGTTTACCGGTGGCATCTTTATAAGCTTCTTGTAGAAATTTTCCATTTTGAGGATAGATTTGTTTTGCCAAATGAACAATCTGAGAAGAGTCGCGTGGATTTTTAAATAAGATCATGTAGTGGGCATTCAGACTGATGGTTCTACTCTCTTTTCCCTGATGAAAGAGGTTCTGACTTATTAAAATGACAGAAAGGTTGCGGTGATGACTACCTTTAGTGAAAAGATGCGACACCCTCTGATCCTGATTTGCCTGTGACATTAAATCATCTAGGATGATTAGATTGGACTGCCCTCGGTCAAATATCCCTTCCAAATTCGAAGGAATACCCTCCTGAAGTTCAATGAATGGCAGATCCCTCGCCATATCGGCATAACCCTTCTGATATTCGCCATAGCACCAAATAATCTTTTCAAAAGGTTTATCCACCAACTCGTCATGATGTTTTATGAACTTTGTCACAAATTGAGTTTTACCACAACCCGTCGGGCCTGCAACAAGAGCTGTAAAAGGATGCTTCCAACGAACGTCCATCCCGTCAAATGATTATTTTTTCAATGTCTTTTCTCTTTATACGCGTTACATCCATTCAACCCATGCACACTCACACGCTCACTCTCTCACTCACTCACTCACACATCCTTTAAACATACTTTAACATTCTATATTTTTTTTTTCATCTTACGTACGAATCCAGAATCATATATACACGTAGCATCTTTACATACATACTTTCCATCTAACTTTCTTTCATCCTCAGTCGTATATGACTGATTCACACACACACACACACACACACACACAAAGACAAGATAAGGAGAGGAAAAATAGACAAATGACAAGCAAATATTTGAATGATTTCAACCATTTATTAATATCCAAACTTTGATACTTGATAAACCAACCGAATCACCAAGCATGCTCGATCATTTCTTTACGCACGGAGACATTTATTACGTATCTTATTCGTTTCATTCAACGAATTAACATTATCGTTTAAAAGAAGAAATGCAGTATACATTACATAAATATATCTTTGATAAATATGACGGGCAATAAGTGAAAGGCAAGAGTAGAATAGTCATCGATACATATAAATTGAGCTGCAAATCACCGTGGAGAGTTGCTCGCGAAGACTGAGATGCATTGTTACAGAGTGTCATTGTGCTTTAATCAGTGTCTAAAGTATTAAACAAGTTATCATTTAGTTAAAACTCTATATACAAAGCTATGAGTTGTGGCTTATTTTGATTTACGATGAAAGTATATTATGCACATGTACAAAATTAAAGTTAAAATACACAACATCTTTATATATATGTAGAAGGCAAGATAAGAAGCACATGTTGGTATGATTTTTAGTTTATAATAATCATTAGATTATAGTATAACGCTATGCAATAGTAAGGTTTGAACAACAACGGCAAAAAGGATATCATTATAAATAACCCTGTATGTTTTGATTATCAAAATCCAAAGGACATGAAAAATATAGCGATAAGAATGAGGTAAAGAACGAGGAAATTATAGATTTAGAAAAAAGGAAGAAACTTGGAAAGAAACATTTACTAGATTGACTGTATAGGCGATATATCTAAAACCCATATGGAATGGTATCAAAATCGTTGATTCTCACTCGTTTGTCATAGACAAGATGATGAGATTTGATCTCGACACGAGATACTATATTATGATCTCTCATCTTGGCTATTCTATGTGGATTTGTCACAACAGTTTGACTGCGTTTGCCGTGTAATAAATCGGCGCAACTGTCGAAATTGATTAATTGGGAATTTCTATAATTTAAAGTGATGCCTCGTACCTTACAAGCACCGACCACTTCTTTTTGCTTGGACGTAGAAAATACCTTGTAACTGTAATTCTTAGGTCCAAGAGCAATGAGTTCGGTGATGTAGCTCCCCAGCCCAAAATCCTTCTCAAGCTCATCCGTCATATCTCCGAGAAAATTTCCCGTTGGTATATCTCGTACCTTGTCGTCTTTGAGATATATTATAGAATCTGTATCGAAGTACAGGACATTTTCCCCGAGATTTTCAATGTATGAGTACAGTTTGAGACGGGCATGGCACGTTGTAAAAGCAGCCACCACTACGTTAGTATTTGGCAAGACTTCCAGGAAATCATCCTTCCTCTGGTATTGCACTTGCGCCATCACATCGCTTGGGAAGGCTACGGATTTGATCGTGAGCGTTGGATCGGTCAGCAATGAGTAGAACTCTTCAGGTTCGGTGAAATATCTGGTATGAGCGAAATTATTGCGTTGTCCAAACTTACCCCAAAAACTGTTTAGACATATCTTGCTCACTGCCCTGAGTCCTTTATTAGTTTTGATTCGTAGAGGGTCTAGGAGCACTCCTTCTTTTTCACGATATTGATTAATATAATCCGCGCGCTTTTCTCGCAGAGCATTGGATAGTTCCTCGTCATTGCAACGACATTCAGAGGGCCATCCACTTGATTCCTGTTTCACTTTAAGAAATAGATTGATATATTCACTGAAGAGTCCTCCCATTTGGCTTTCCGGACTGTACTCGCTAGTCTGAGGGTAGTGCCATACTTCTTGAATCTTGTTCAATCTGTACCCCAGCTGTACAGCTTTTTTCACTTCTTCCGTAACCCATGTACCGTGTAGGGCCCTTTCTTCATCCGTGTGATGGCATGGTATTGTCTGCTTTGTGTCGGCGCAAGTGCGACAGAGAGAAAAGATGAGCTTCCCTTCCGTACTTCTATGAGGAAGGACTGGATGAAAAAGTCCACGAGGTGGGAATACCTCGCATTTGATCAGTCCAAAATAAGAATCGAGGGTTTCAAAGTTTTCCGTGACAATCTCAGGATGACCGATGGGATAGCGAGCATACTTACAAACCCAAGGATATAACGAGCAAACATCAACGTACTTAATTCTCTCATTACCCCTAACCTTGTGGTGTAATTTAATTGCATTGGTCCTACCTCCATAAAATGCGTGTCGAGGGTTCATGGGTTCTTGAATATCTATATTTTTCAGGAACTCGGAAAGTTTTGAATCCGAGAGTGACAATTTTTTGAAGTCGCACTCCCACATTGTAATAACGGTATATCCCAATTTTTTAAGTTCTTCCAATCTTGTCAGAGTGGACTCGTACACATCTTGTACCGTTTCAGACGTGCCTGGCACAAGCGTATCCCGTCTCTTGTAACACTTGGGACAACCATGCCAGATATCGCCGAGAAATTCATAAATCGTCTTTGATTCCGCATGATACCCATCGACTCTGTACCGCCCAATTTTGTATTCACCCCCGTTCCTAGCATGTTGTAGACGTATCCCTTCCTTATGACTTACCCATTTTAACCACTTAAGGGCAGCGAGAGAATGGCGTTCCTGGCTCCTATACCCAGATTGAGGGATGAGTCCGATTGTATCTTTTTTCAAAAAGTGGGTTCTGTATACAACATTGCATGCAGAAGCTATCGTAATGCTATCAAAAGGGTCAATTTTCTCGGTGATTCTCATAAAAAGTTTACGAAACGACATGCATCCATCCATAAGGATTTGACAGTCGGAGCGGCAGTATTCAAGAATTTCTTTTTCAAAGTCAAAATGATCATTTTTGTGTTTTTCGTACCACGCATTAAATTCAGAGCGCTTCCCTTCGGTCATCCCGTCTGGGTCATACTTCTCTTTGGGAGGCATAGGACCCTTATAATTTTGATTTTCACATGTGTTGAAGAAGTGAGGGAAAAAGCCCTTTTTCAATTCTTCAAGATCAAACGTAGAAGGGAATGATGAAAGTGGCATGGCTAAGAAACTTAGAGAATCAATGAGATGGACACCATTCACAGTCATGGAAATAATTTTGGTTCCATTTAATATGACATCTGGAACAATTGCATTCTGATGGCAGTATTCTTGAATGAACTGCGCATCATAACTTCGATTATTGTGAGCGATGGCAATAGCACCCCTGTGTTCCGACCCGCTCCCTAACAACCATTCACAAAAATCGTTCAATGTATTTTCCCCTTTGAATACGTGTTCTCGAGTTTTGCACTGTGTACACGCTTCTTTCTTCTTCCCCTCATAGCATGTCTCGCATATTTTAAATGCTACGCAGAGATTCGGGGTGTGTTTGAAAATGGATCCGTGTTCATTCTGTCCTACCTTTTCGTCCTGTTGACATTCGAAATCATAAAATATAAACATCTGTTTCATTTCTTCTTTCTCATTCTTTTCAGTAACATCATTCTTCCCCTTCGATTTTCCCCCCTTTTTAGATTTGTTCCCTTTCTTTTTCTTTTCTTTCTTTTCCTTTTCCATCTTTTCTTTTTCTTCAGGGGTCGGCAAGGGCTGCATATAACAAAGATGATTTTCTTTGTCTACGTTTGATCGACATCGCTCACAATAGATCTGGTGACATTTATGTTCGCTAGGTTTGGTACGCCTCTCATCAACAATTGTGCCGCACTTGCATCTTTTTACTTTTTGACAGATGGAGGAGTCCTTTTTTCCCTTTTTCAAATGATTTTCAAAACATACAGGGTTCTTAAAACTTCTTCTACAGGACTTACATGGGATCCATGTTTCTAACACACAGCCACTTTGCTGCTTGCAACACGGACAGGAATTAACGCATATGTGTCGGTCGTTGGAATCAAACCCCCTGAAACACGTATTGCAAAAGTAACTTGTCTGCAAAAAAGCTGGTAAACTTGTTACCACATCAAAATGATTATTATGTAAGAATAACACCAACATGTGCTTCTTATCTGGTCCTCTAAAGACAACGCCTTTATTAGACATATTGACATAGACAACGATCTGATAGTCCTGCTCTCCTAAAACGTTTTGAAATTTTTGAATTTCAGGGAGGCCGCATTTTTTTCCCTCTAATTTTTTAAGTTCCTCCTCCCCAAAGACCTTACCCATCAATTCCTCAGCCTCCATCTTTTGCAATTCCCCTTGAGGTTTCCTTATTTTGTTGTATTTCTCTTCATTCTCCTCTTTATGGGCATGAGCAATTGCTACTACCAAAGATCGCGCGCAACATAAATTATCCTCATTAACAATTCGTACGAATCTCTTTTTGGATCGAATAAATTTGTCCAAAGGAAGTGTGTATTCCTTATTCCTCCCTCCAGCAGGCATTCGAATATGCGTGACTCGTATTTCAAACCCACCTTCAAACAGAAACTCGTCGTTCGATTGTAAAATTTGCTCGATCGTTGTCACGAGTCGTTCCAGAGTCATTTGATCCATGCGCGTTAAGGGTATCCCAATTTCTTGTCGTAAATGAGGTGCTGAGATAGCAAAACCTACCAGATCGTTATCCGCTATATTACTAGTGACCCTATTTATGACACTCTGTAACAATGCACCTACCACATCTTCTGGAAACATCCTGGCCAATAGAAATTCCAAAGAGTGCACTCTGACACGGTGATCTTGAACCCTTCCTTTGAACCGCGGTGTCCGTCGGTCTTCCATGCTCTCGATACTGTAGTAATCTTCGATGATATCCTACATAGCAACGAAAAAAAACCACACACATAGCGATTAGTATAATGTAAATGGTTGTGATGGCAAAACAGCTTACAAGTTAAAATATGTCCTTCAAGAAATAGAGGCAAATTAAAAAAAAAATCTGACATTTTTACTTACCATGATATTTTCTGGAGTAGGCGATCTGCGTCCTCTGCCTTGGGGGTCCTCCTCTCCTTCTTTCTGAAGAGTGGGTAGTGCCTCCGGAGATTCCCGCCCTCCTTGTGATGTAGAGGGCTGTTCGTTGATCTAGAGAAAGGAGAATATGTATACATATTCATTAATACGCGTACCATAAAGGCAATCCTGGTCTACGTACATGTTGCTAATATTTTATAAATGTAGTGTAATGGATCTTTGTAGCTAAGAGACTTGTAGAAATACGTTGTAGGTACCTACCTCAATCTCCTCTACATCATTGGATCCATTGTCAATCGATGATGATGATGGTGTTGGGGATGTAGAGCTATCGACGGCATCCTGTTGCAAACTCGATGTTGGAGGCATGTCAACATTCTACGGTGTGAGAACAAACGTAAAAGTTTGACGATGGATATAGACGTAACAAACGATATTTCATACGATTTCTACGGAACAAAAATGCGATCCTAGTATAACATATATATTTGAGAGGTTCCAAAGACATTGAAATGGGAAAATGGGACATCGTTCATTCCTTCATCATGTATGTCAAAGAGCTTTCTTCATTCGAAAGACTACATGATTTCATTAAATAAGAATATTGAATTTGGACTCACCATCGGTTCTTCAGGAACTTGCTCGTTCGATAATACGATGTTTCCCACATTTCTTCTTCGATCAAACTGCTCTCTCCTATCCACTCGCCTTCGTTCCATATCCCGTTTCCATTTGTCGGCTTTTGCTTTCATGCGTCTATGCGTGGCATCCACAAACTTTTTCCTCAACTCTTTGAATTCACTTTCATCCTTGCTTGACCACTGTTCAGCCATTTTACTAAATCTGACGTTTGAAGTATGAAACGATGCGGAGAGAGACCTCTGTGTCTATATCGAGTATCTTGAAGACTTGTGAGTGTATGGCTGAGGGGCCCATAACTTTATAGTCTCGGTTACTAGGTGGATTACTCCTAGCAACAGTCCAAATAAACATAAAATAGCAACGAGTAAAACAATTTCAACGCAACTTTAAAAATAGACTGAAATAGATGTAGGTGAATCTGTATTGAGGGATCGATATGGCTAGTCGTGGATCGGAACCCCGCAACAAAAGACTTAATCCCCCTATTAAGTAGACACTAAATAGACACGCTTTCCACTTGAGGTAAACTAATCAATACTCTATTGGCATAATAGTCTGACTGTATCTGCTTTGTCAAAATACTCTCATCCACCGAACCAATCCAAAGACAAGAACGACTTATATAACACTTTCTATGTTTGATATAAACAACGTTGCTACGTTTCACGTTCTTTAGCAACTATTCATAATTCTTCATTGTTTAAAGTTTCCTCGGTTCTAAATTTAACTCAAAACAATGACATCTCTCTTCATCTCCCTTTTCACATCAGTATTTGTTGATTCGTTGGCCTGGAAACGTTACGACATCGTGAATATCCATACATTCCCTTTGTTACGCTAATCGTATCGCCTCATCATCTTTCCAAAACACTCTTCCATAGTTATGCATATTCATGCAGTCTCCTCCTATTGAAAACCTATCTTTCTCGACATCCAACCCATTGTTATGCTAATCAACTCCTATTCAAAGCCTGTCTTTCCAGAACACTCTTTCAACATTATGCATATTCACGCAGTCTCCTCCTATTGAAAACCTCTCTTCTTCGAGATCCAACCCTTTGTTATGCTAATCAACCCCTTTTCAAAGCCTACCTTTCCAGAACACTCTTTCAACGTCATGCATATTCATACAGTCGCCTCCTATTGAAAACCTATCTTCCTAGAGGTCCAACCCATTGTTATGCTAATCAACCCCCTATTCAAAGCCTATCTTTCCAACATACCCTTCCTTTGTTATGCAAATCAACCCCTATTGAAAACCTATCCTCCTACGACACCTTTCCTTTGTTATGCTAATTCGATTCCATTGTTCACTTGTCACGGGTGAGTGAACCTATTGAATTCCCCATCTTCCGTCCCTTATCTCTATCACCATGGTCATCATGATCATCATCACCACCATGGTCATCACGGACATGGCCATGGCAAAGGCAGACGCGGGCCCCATCACCATCATGATCACGAGATGTGGATGCACGGACCCTCCCCTAATCATCACCCTCATCATCACCCCCATCACCACCTACATGACGGACATCACTTCCACGGTCACCATGGCAACGACTATCGCAAATTCCGAAAGATCTTCAAGAAGTCAATCAAGCAGTGGCACAAGGCGCACAAGAAAGCCTGGAAACTACGGGCCAAACTGGCACGGTTCCGCCAGGAGGGCGGTGTGATGTTCGATATCGACGTCAACTCCATGTACGATGTCCGCGGCGATCTGCCACCAGCTTGGATGCTGTTCCCGGGAAACTTCGGCGGGGAGCGTCTTCATCGTCGAAGGGGACATCGATGCGGTTATGGAGGGGTGAGAGAGGGAAAAGAAGGACATCAGCACGATGATCAACCGGGACGGCCAGAGGGAAACGATCAAGAGCCTGCGGTCATTGATGAAGATCAGCCAGAGGTCGAGCCTGTCACCAACGCTAACAACGTGATTGCAATGGAAGATAACGCGTAATCGGGTTTCTGACAGACGGTCATGTCAGCAATGAATCATGGCATTGCCCGTAGAAAACAAGATTTGATCAAAACTGGTTTTTCTTTTTATGAATTTAGCCGAATATATTCTGTCTTGTATGTACTGGCATGACTAAGCGGCAAAGTATTACTGTTTCAATTAAGGGCTGATAAAAAACAAAGGAAATATATTGTCTCCATTTGCTGTTTGATATGTTGTTTCATTCATCGAACAACTAACGTAAATGTAACATAATTATGTTACATGATACGTGAATCTTTGTGTGTAAAAGCTCTCGACCAAAGATCATTAAGTTTAACGATTCGATTCGATGTTGTCATTATCTGTACAAAATGTAAATGTTATCATGTAAATATTTTGTTTTTAAACTACCATTTAATGCCCCCGAGAGTATAATGAACATGCACATGAATCTGTGCTAATGTTATATCAAACGAGTTTGAAAAACAATATATGAGCTTGTAAAAAACATGTAGTGAATGTACTGTGAATACTATACAAGTAAGAAGTTTATACAACAAACATTAAAAGTGTGTTTTGTATTGCCTCACATGCCGAAGGAATGTGGGTAATTGGATATTCTACTCTTAAATTTCATCTCGATTTTACAAAAAGGACATGACGCGGAATGTCTGAGAAAGGGAAACAATTGCAAACTATGTCTTATTTTATGAACAACCCATGCATATAATGGGATGGGTGAAGTATATTCACTTTGAACATGCATATATGTTCAGAATTATATCATTTCGAAGAACACTGACAAAAATTCGTCATGCTGCTATGGGTTGGCAAACTTACTATGCTCTGGAAAAAGAACAATAGTATACTGTAGCTATATCGCATGCTGTTATGTTGTGAAGTATGTCATATCATGTCACATGTACATATTAGATAGATTGCTTAAACGTTTAAAAAAAAACCTTTCAAAACCCTTTGTTTTTTTCTACGTTCCTTCATGTTTTCGTATATACAATGTCGATGTTTATTTTTTCCTAAATGTTAAAAACGTTTGTCTAGTCTACATTATTCTCAAGTCTGATGAAAAGTACATGTATCTCTAGTTTGTACATAACTGAGATTATTTTTAAAGTATGTTATATGTAGAGGAAATACAAAGATGATCGAGTATGATGATTTACAAATAGGCTATTTCATGTACATGTATTATGATATGTTTAGACAATGGCAATTGATTTATGTACATATAACCGTTTCTTATTCAAGTACATATCATATCTTTTGTACATAACTGTATAAGGGTTTGTAATTGGAAGGGTGGTTTATACCCATGATAGTCAATTAGTCATAGATCAAGATGATGATGCATTTCAACCATTGTTGTGATCTCGTTAAGGGATATAATAATGTAGTCAAATTATACATGTAAAGGTGAATTATGTGATATTGGAAGCATTGAATAAATTTTTGTTGAATAAGCTTTGC
Organism: Arbacia lixula; assembly: GCA_963669155.1. NCBI lineage: Eukaryota > Metazoa > Echinodermata > Echinoidea > Arbacioida > Arbaciidae > Arbacia > Arbacia lixula. Next base: position 17,845,757 of record OZ022586.1, on the reverse strand, counting down.
TGCTTTATTGCCACATGACAAAGTTTTAATCATATAATATCTTTTATGTATACAAATATTGCGCAGTCAAATCACACATGTGCAGGTGAATACATGTACGTGCATATGGATGTGATGTTGTAAATAAAAAAGAAAAGACAGAAATCGTGCACAAGCTTCGCTTGTGTGTTGTTATGCATGTACAGATAAACGTGTATTTATCGTGGAGATCATTTTTAATACGGGAGACAGACAGACAGATATATATATATATATATATATATATATACAGTGAGAGAGGGGTAGGAGATAGAAATAGACTGTGAAAGAGAGTGATGAGAAAGAGAAGAGAAGAGTGAAGAGAGATAGAGATAGATAGATAGATAGAGAGAGAGAGAGAGAGAGAGAGAGAGAGAGAGAGGGGGGGCGAGATAGAATTATAGTGAGAAAGAGGAGAGAGAGACAGTGAGAGAGAGAGAGAGAGAGAGGGGGGGGGGAGGGAGAGGGAGGGAGGGAGAAAGAGAGGGAGGTAGAGAGAAAGGAAGGGTCATCGAGTGATAAAGAGATGGAGACTGGAGGCGGTGTTGGGTAAAATATAAAACGAGAAAAACACAAAATCTCGACTGAAGCAAGTATTGCATATGACCCCTCTTCGTTTCTAAAGCACTGTCCACTACTGCACAAACACATATATGCACACGAACTTCTTCCTTTGCACGGTTACATTTCTTCCTCAAACCTCACATTCTCTAATGAAGGGATTTATAGCTTAACAAGCAATCTATCAATTAACTAAGTAATTCACTTTTTCATTTCTCAAGCTAATCAGAATGAAATAATTTATGGAAAAACTCACTCACTGATCATCTTTTAAGCAAGCAAACACACTCTCATTGTGCTAATTCACTTATTTACTCAATCCAAACAAGATGAAGCCGTCATATCCTACAAACAACCTACAAATACATGTACTGATTTTCTTTGCCTACATGTACACTCCAGCTCAAATTAATTGGCATAGGGAAAGGGAAAGGGAAGAAAGGGAAGAAGCGGGGGCAAAAACAGCCCCCCCCCCCCCCCTCGACATTTTTCGCAATAAATTTGTAACGTGAAAAGATCGCGCCGCGGCGTTTCATGACTTGTTTCCTTCAAGTCTCACGCAACTTTTAAGACCAAATTTGCGACGCGGGGGTACACGGTTCCGAAGTAACGTAACATTTTGTACGTGCATGTCAGTCCAAAAATTGCTCAAAATAAAACGTGATTTCATGTACAAATCCAATGGAAATTCTGTATCTAGCCAAAACATGATGCATTTTAGGCTTAAGCATCATGTTTCATGCTGAACTGGACAAAAAATACCGCGGTTTAACCCTATCTAGCCGGGGGGGGGGGGGGGGGGGGGGAAACAGCTCCCCCCCTCGACATTTTTCGCAATAAATTTGTAACGCGAAAAGATGGCGCCACGACGTTTCATGACTTTTTTCCTTCAAATCTTACGCAACTTTTAAGACCAAATTTGCGTCGCGGGGGTACGCGGTTCCGAAGTTACGTAACATTTTGTACGTGCATGTCAGACCAAAAATTGCTCAAAAACGTGATTTCATGTACAAATCCATTGCAAATTTTGGATCTAGCCAAAATTAATAAATGTATTATTATGAAGCTGCTGGAACGAGTGCTGGACTCCTACATCCGCAACATGGTGTGCATTGATGAAATGCAGTTCGGCTTTGTGCCTGGCAGAGGCACCACTGATGCCATCTTCATTGTCCGCCAGCTGCAAGAGAAGTACATCGCTGCCAACAAACCACTCTACTTCGCCTTTGTCGATCTTGAGAAGGCCTTCGATCGTGTGCCCAGGAAGGTCCTCTGGTGGGCCCTTAGGAGTCTCGGTGTTGAGGAGTGGGCTGTGCATGTCATCCAGGGCATGTACTCCAATACCCGGAGTCGTGTACGGGTTAATGGTCAGTACAGTGAGGAATTCAATGTGGGTGTTGGCGTGCATCAGGGTTCTGTTCTCAGTCCGTTGCTCTTCATCCTGGTGCTGGAGACACTTTCCCATAAATTTCGCACTGGCGTGCCATGGGAGCTCCTCTATGCTGATGATCTGGTTGTCATTGCTGACTCACTGGAGGAGTGTGTCTCAAAGCTGAAGGCCTGGAAGACTGGCATGGAGGGCAAGGGTCTTCGTGTCAACATGAAGAAGACAAAGTTCCTGATCTCTGGTGTTGGCCTCGATGTTCTGAAGAACTCTGGCGAGTTCCCTTGTGCTGTTTGTCGCAGAGGTGTTGGCGTGAATTCTATCGAGTGCTCACAGTGCAGGCTCTGGGTCCACAAGAAGTGTAGCAGCATCACTGGTCCACTGACAGCTGACCCAGCCTATGTCTGCCCGAGATGTCGCGGTGTGGCACGCCCAATTGATGGCAGACCAGTGACCAAGGTGGATGTCGACGGCACCATGCTCGATGTTGAGGCCTCCTTCTGCTACCTGGGCGACATGCTGTGCGCCGGTGGGGGTTGTGATAGTGCCATTGCCGCCAGATGTTGTGTGGCCTGGGGAAAGTTCAGGAAACTTCTGCCCATTCTCACCACCCGGCACCTCTCACCTAAGGTGCGTGGCAAAGTGTACACAGCCTGTGTTCGGTCGGCTATGCTCCACGGTAGCGAGACATGGGCACCGAATGCTTCCGACCTTCAACGGCTACGCAGAAATGACCGCTCCATGATACGTTGGATCTGTGGCACCAAAGATCAAGATGAAACTCCTTCGGCTACACTTCTCCAGAAACTTGGTATTGATGACATCACTGCAGTCCTGCGCAGCCGGCGCCTCAGATGGTCTGGACATGTGCAGCGTGCCACGTCCTGTATTAACTCTGTCACAGACTTAGTAATTCCTGGCATCAGAGGGCGAGGAAGGCCGAGGAAGACATGGCTAGAATGTGTGAGGAAAGATGTGAGTGAATGTGGCCTGTCTGGCATTGACCCGCAAGACAGAGCCGCATGGAGAGCTGGTGTGCGACGTTGCCTGGTGTTGCCAACCCCATCGAATGGGACAAGTCCAGCACCCTAAAGACGAATTTGGATTTGATTGATTGATATTTGATTGATATTTTTAGTTTTACTGATGAAAAAAAATAAATTTCATGTTATTTATGACTGAAATAGTGTTGCCAATGATTTCCATCGAAAAAACAAGGAAATACATAAGAAATTAAAAAAAACAATAAAATACATAAGAAAGACTTTGATATTGCAATTTTTTAAAATCCTAATTTGATAATAATCCTAAGAAGAGTGTCTGGACTGAAATCTGGCAGTTTTGGGGCTATATTTAAAGATTTACAACCAAATTATGATTTTATGCATTTAATTAGCATAATTAATTAATTAAAAATAAATTTGAATAATTTTGGTGCAATTGACAATTCAG